>NW_020872373.1:88241-91733 GCF_003789085.1 Penaeus vannamei | reverse complement strand
TAGAGAGATATGTTGAGGCAGGATAGTGAGCAGATAGTGAGATGATTATCGTGAGTGGAGGAGCGGAGTGGAGAGAGAGAAGAGAAAGGCGAGAGTGAGAAACATCACCCCACACACACACACACAACTATTAGTACATATATAGAATATTAGAACAGACAGACAGATGGATAGATTATAATACACAGATTACACTGTCGGAGAGTTATCCAAAACCATTCTAATTTGAATGATTAAGCGGATATGATTCCGCCAATTATATAGTAACAATTCCTATATGTAACTCCCATATACGATTTAAAAAAAAAAATCAAAAGCCATTTTTTTTATATGAAGAGAGTATATGACTAATGACTATTTTCACTCTATCATCATCATTTATCATTGTCCATCTCGAACTAGTATTGCAATGATATACATACGTATACACACACACACACACACACACACACACACACACACACACACACATACACACACACACACACACACACACACACACACACACACACACATACCACACACACACACCACACACACACACACACACACACACACACACACATACAACACACAAACACACACACAACACACACACACACACACACACACACACACACACACATACACACACACACACACACACACACACACACACACACACACACACACACACACACACATACACACACACACACACACACACACACACACACACACACACACACACACACACACACACATATATATACATATGACTTTACATAATTGGTGTGATTAGTATTAGTATTAATTAGTATTAGTATTAATGGCAGTTCATATATATTGCAGTATGGTAGTATGGTGTTGTTTTCATTCATAAATCATGAGAGAATAAATATTGCATCAAATAGATTATTACTAATAAGTACATTAATATAATATATAATTTTGGTAACAGTTTTATAGAATAAGTTCAAAGTACAAAATCCGGAGAATTCATAGATCATTAGAGAATAAACATAAATCAGATAGATTATTATAATTAAATACATAAACATAATATATCATTTGGCAACAGTTTTATAGAGAGGTAAATTAAAAATACAAAATCCAGAGAATTCATAGATCATTACAGAAAAAAACATTACATAGAATAGATTATCACCAATAAATACATGAACGTAATATATCATTTGGGCAACAGTTTACATATAGAGAAAATAAACATTACATAAATAATTACCAATAATTACATTGACGTAATATATCATTTGGCAACAGTTTTATATAGAGAAAATAAACATTACATAAATAGATTATCACCAATAAATACATCAACGTAACACATCATTGGGTATCAGTTTTATAGAGAGATAAATTGAAAATACAAAATCCGGAGAATTCATAGATCATTAAAGAAAAAAAAAAAAAAAAAACATTACATAGAATAACACGAACGTAATGTATCATTTGGCACACAATTTTACATAGAGAAAATAACATTACACAAATAGATCATCACCAATAAATACATCAACTTAACATATATCATCATATCATATCATATCATATCATATCAGTTTTATAGAGAAATAAATTCAAAATACAAAATACAAATCCGCGGGGAAATTCCCTCTGCAACCTTTCTCTCACACTTGACTGGCCATTTTTCTGCCTGTAAATTTGGATCAAACTTTATTAAACTCTTTGTATCTCACCCACTTCTTCGCCCCCTCTTTGATCTCTCTCTTGGCTTCGTCGCTTTTCTCTTTGTCTATTTTTATTTGTCGGGTTATGTCGTTTCCTTTTTTTTTATCTTTCTTTCTCTTTCTTCATTTCCTTTTTTTGTTTGTTTTTATTTCTCTTCTTCTTAATTTCTTTGTCTGTTTTCTTTCATCTGTCCGTCTGTCTTTGTCTCTCTCTATCTATCTATTTATCTCTCTTCTCTCTCTATCTATCAATTTATCTCTCTTCTCTCTCTTTCTCTCTCTCTATCTATCTCTATCTCTTTCCCTCCTTCTCTCTCTCTATCTCATCTACATTTCCTTCTCCATCTTTCTCTTCTTCTCCCGCTTCTCTTTAGTTCCCTTTTCATCGTATTCCTCCTCCTCCTCTTTCCTCCCTTCATCCCTCTCCGTTTCGTTGCCTCTTACCTTTAACCGACTCCCCCCCGGCCGGACCATTCCTCGTGGGGGATCGATCGACCGGTCAAACGAGGTCCGGTCAAACGGTTAAGTCAGCTGATCTGACCTCGCGTCGCCGGGTCGTCTCAGCTGGTCGTCTCAGCTGGTCGTCTCCCCTCCCCTCCCACCCCCACCCCTTCCCCCTTACCCCTCAAGACCATCTCAGGCGTCGCTCAGCTGGTTGGATTTCAGCTGGTCGACTCAGCTGGTCGTCTCCCCTCCCCTTCCACCCCCTCACCCCACCCCTTCCCCTTACCCCTCAAGACCATCTCAGGAGTCGCTCAGCTGGTTCGATTTCAGCTGGTCGTCTCAGCTGGTCGTCTCCCCCCACCCCCCCACCACCCTCACCCCCTCCCCTTCCCCCCTTACCCCTCAAGACCATTCAGGAGTCACTCAGCTGGTTCGATTTCAGCTGGTCGAAGCTGGTCGTCTCCCCCCCCCTCCCCTCCCACCCCTCACCCCCACCCCTTCCCCCTTACCCCTCAAGACCATCTCAGGAGTCGCTCAGCTGGTTCGATTTCAGCTCGACTCAGCTGGTCGTCCCCCTCCACCCCCACCCCTCACCCCCACCCCTTCCCCCTTACCCCTCAAGGACCATCTTAGGCGTCGCTCAGCTGGTTGGATTTCAGCTGGTCGACCAGCTGGTCGTCTCCCCTCCCCTCCCCCACTCCACCCCACCCCTTCCCTTCCCCTTCCCCCTTACCCCTCAAGACCATCTCAGGCGTCGCTCAGCTGGTTTGGATTTCAGCTGGTCGACTTAGCTGGTCGGCTCCCCTCCCCTCCCACCTCCACCCCCACCCCTACCCACCCTTCCCCTTACCCCTCAAGACCATCTCAGGAGTCGCTCAGCTGGTTCGATTTCAGCTGGTCGACTCAGCTGGTCGGCTCCTCACCCACTCCTTCCCCCTACCCCTCAAGACCATCTCAGGAGTCGCTCAGCTGGTTCGATTTCAGCTGTCGACTCGCACACCCTCTGCGGACGCTTCTTGAGGGATTCGTGGACGAGGTTTCCCCGTTGTGGATTCTGGGAGCGAGACAGAGGACAGAGAACCGGGAAGACAGTTTGCTTTCTGGAAGATGATTTGGATTTCCGAGGAGACGCAGTCCGCTGATGGTGCAGACGAAATGCACGAATTTATTCTGATCTGATAATCTGTGTGCATATATGTATATATGTATATATTGTATATAATTATATAATATATATATATATATATATAATATATATATATATATATATATATATATATATATATATATATATATATATTATATATATATATATATATATATATATATATATATATATATATATATATATATATAT
>NW_020872373.1:70741-75741 GCF_003789085.1 Penaeus vannamei | reverse complement strand
TCTTTTGCATTCCTTTTCCTTCTTTTTTTTTGTATTTTTTTTTTTGCTATTTTCGAATACGGTTCATTTTGTTGTGTGGTTGTGTGTGTCTTTTTATTTTTCTATTTTCATTTTTTTCTATTTTGGGTTTATTCATGATGATAAAATACAAGAGATATGCATTTTTTAAAATTCATTGCTTTGATAATATTGACTTTGATCTCTTTAATCGTCACCATTATCGACATTTCTTTAAAAAAACAAAGAATCTATTTTATTTTACATTAGTCCTTGCGCGCTGTCCTCTACCCTTGAAATTGGTGTACTGAAAAAAAAGAAAAAAAGAAAAAAAAAGATTACTTAATTAGCATGACGATCGACCAGGCATGAGGTTAATCAGGAATATGTCCCTCTTTATTTTGAACAGGAATTCACAACTCAAAGCTATTTCGAAGTTATGCATCAACGAAGCATGTGATTGTACTTGTTCTGTGAGGTTCTGTGTTTACTGTGGTTGTAGCAAAGGGGAAAGAGTAGGTTTTTCTTTTCTTTTCTTTTTTTTTTTTTTTTTTTTTTTTTTTTTTACTTCTTCCTTGTTCTATTTTGTGTGTGTGGGTTGTGTGTGTATGCGTGTTTGTGTTTTGCGGTTTTTTTAGGGGTGTGGTGTGTGTGTCGAGGGGAAGGGGGAGGGTTGTTTTTAAGTGTGTTGGGAGAAAGGAAATAATGAGCTATGAGTGTTTTTATAATTACATATTACACACACACAGACACCTCTCTCTCTCTTCTCCTCTCTCTCTCCCTCTCTCTCCCTTCTCACATATTATATATATATAATATATATTATATATATATATTATATATATATATATATCATTATATATTATCTCTCTTCCTCTCTCTCTCTCTCCTCTCTCTCCTCTCTGTCGTCTCCTCTCTCTCTCCTCTCTCTCTCTTCTCTCTTTCTCTCTCCTCTCTTCTCTCTCTCTCTCTCTCTCTCTCTCTCACACACACACACACACACACACACACACCACACACAAACAGACACACCATACATGCACATTGAGCACACACCACACAATCCAAAATCAAAACACACACGTCCCCCCCTCTAACCCCAACACAAAAGCAAAACACCTCCCCCCCCCTTCACGCCCCAAACTAACACACTAACCAAAACCCCACCACCGATCGGCCTCCTCCACACATCCGAACACCCCTTTCTCCCTCGCCCAGGCATCCGAACGCGGGCTATTGGGCGCATGGACTTCGCTTAAGAGTCCGGGAGTTTTACAACCGCTCTGGATATTGACGGAATCATGGACGTTTTATTCGATATCACGTCGAGGCTCTTTCTTTTTGGGGCAAGAAATGAGCGTTTTTGGGGTCTATTTGGGCGCTCTCGGGATCATCTGACAGCGTGAACTTGTTAAATGAAACGGCAGGAGTACTATTTATACTATTTATACTCAGTAAAGAAAATAGGAAAAAAGAAACTGTGCAAAAAGTCCTTTACAAAAACACGCTGACGGTAATGGTAACGACATCACAGTGGGTCCAAAATTCACTAATTCTCTGTGTGTGTGTGTGTTTTTCCTTTTCTCTCTCTCTCTCTCTCTCTCTCTCTCTCTCTCTCCTCCTCTCTCTCTCTCTCTCTCTCTCTCTCTCTCTCTCTCTCTCTCTCTCTCTCTCTCTCTCTCTCTCTCTCTCTCTTCTCTCTCTCTCTCTCTCTCTCTCATTATGAAATAACTACGTGTGACATAGATGTATATAAGGAATATATGTGAATATATACGTTCACACACAGGATGTTAGAAGGATGGGAAAAGAAGGTAAGATTTTTTTTTACCTAGAATAAATTCAACGATTCACCGAACACCGGAAGCCACTCGGTTTATAACGACAGAAAAGTAAGAAAAAAAAAAAAAAAAAAAAAAACATACGAAATATCCAGGTAACATTTCTAGCAAATACTTCAAGCTTTCCCCACTCACAGATTTCATTACATCAAAGTACTTCACGTGAGGCATGTACAAACACGGTAAAAAAAAAAAAAATCCTGTTATTAAAAAAAAAGATAAAAAAAATAATCCACAAGGTTGAAATCGTTTTTCAGAAGTGAGGCGAAATTCATCCTTACGAACTCCTAAAGCTAAGTTTTGCGTTGACCCAAGACCTCAGTAACGCAAGATATATATAATTAATACAACATTTTCTTTGGGTTCAGGTAACACCTCGAATCTTCTGAATTTTCCCGCCAGGTATTTCAATCGCTAATAAAATAATATTGGCGAACAGAGCGAGGGAAAAGGAAGAGAAAAAGAGAAGAGAAAGGAAGGAGCGAGGGAGAAGAATAGAATCAAAAGGAGACAAAGATAGGGTGAGAGATACATGAAGCAATAACGCCAGATTAAATTCATAATTTTTCGTTGTGAGTTCGAGAGCCAGTGTTCCTAGGTGATGGTTAACAAATGTTTGTTTCACTCTGATTATTTTAGTTACTGTAACTACAGTTGGGTGTACCTGTTTGTATTGTTTATATATTTATGTTCAGGTACAAAAATCTCTCTCCATCATTTTATATATATATATATATATATATATATATATATATATATATATTAATATATATATATATTATATATATATGGGTATGTGTATGTGTATGTATGTGTTTGTGTGTGTGTTGTGTGGTGTTGTGTGGTGTGTGTGTATGTGTTATGTTGGTAGCGTGTTGTTTGTTTGGCTTTGTTTGGTAAGCCATGATTTTTTGCTTTGTTTTTTTTTTTTTTTTTTTTTTTTTTTAAAAATTCATGTCTTAACCCAACTTCGATGCCATTATTTTTTTTCTTTTTATCGTGATCCTGATCCAGGATTTTTTTTTATTGATTGCGTCAATTACCCTTCTTACATTGACATTCAGGATAAATATTCATATCATATTTACGGACGTGAATTAGTAATTCTTCAAGTAATATTATTTCTTCAAGTGGGAATATTTCTATTGCATCAGTGGCATTGCTTACCGCTGCTGACGTCATACTAAAGTCCATTTTTTTTTTTTTTTTTTTTTTTTTTTTTTGCTTACTAACGCCATCATAATGATCCTACCACTACTACTACTGCTACTACTAGTAATAGTAATGGTAATATCGATATGAATGATTACAATTCTACTGTTGATGGAAAGTGCAATGATGATAATGATGTTATGATAATTGTTATTGTTGTCATTCATTATTGTTATTATTATTATCATTATCACTATTATATTATTGTTTTATTGTTATTGTTATTATCATCAATACCATCATTATTGTTATCATCATCCTTATCATCATTATTGTTATTATCATCATCCTTATCATCATTATTGTTATTATCATCATCCTTATCATCCATCAATCATCATTATTCTTATATCATCACTAACAACAGTTTGCATCCCGTAACAATTTTAAACGCTATAACAATAACATCACCTTGACAGCACGAACGTAAGAATAATAGATAACAAAATCCACAATAAAGCATATCAGCAAAGCAAGACAAAATAGAATAAAAAGTGAGTGCGAGAGAGAAAGATATTCTTTTCGCAAACATTTTCAGATAAAGTTTTAATTGGCAGACTACCCTCGGCAAGCGCCTCTTCCTGTCTTCGCCTTTTTTTGATTAATCATTTTTATTCTACATATTTCTGTCTTCTTCTCCTATTAAGTTTGTTTTCTTTTTCTTTTTCATGGGTTTATTATTATTTTTTTTTTGGGGGGGGTTTCTCATCTTTCTTTTCTCTCTCTCTCTCTCTCTCTCTTCTCTCTCTCTCTTCTCTTCTCCTCTCTCCTCTCTCTCTCTCTCTCTCTCTCTCTCTCTCTCTCTCTCTCTCTCTCTCTCTCTCTCTCTCTCTCTCTCTCTCTCTCTCTCTCTCTCTCTCTCTCTCTCTCTCTCTCTCTCTGTCTCTCTCTCTCTCTCTCTCTCTCTCTCTCTCTCACTCTCTCTCTTCTCTCTCTCTCCTCTCTCGTCTCTCTCTCCTCTCTCCTCTTTCTCCTCTTCTCCTCTCTCCTCTCTCTCTCCTCTCTCTCTCCTCTCTCTCTCCTCTCTCTCTCTCTCTCTCTCTCTCTCTCTCTCTCTTCTCTCTCTCTCTCTCTCTCCTCTCTCTCTTCTCTCTCTCTCTCTCTCTCTCTCTCTCTCTCTCTCTCTCTCTCTCTCTCTCTCTCTCTCTCTCTCTCTCATACGCACACACACACACACACACACACACACACACACACACACACACACACACACACACACACACACACACACACACACACACACACACACACACACACACAGCATACGAACTCTTTCGCTTTCTCTCTCCCTCTCTTTTTCCGTTTCTCTTTCTCTGTCTGTCTGTCTGTCTCTCTCTCTCTCTCTCTCTCTCTCTCTCTCTCTCTCTCTCTCTCTCTCTCTCTCTCTCTCTCTCTCTCTCTCTCTTCTCTCTTTCTCTCTCTCTCTCACACACATACTCTCTTTCTCTCTCTTTTTTTTAAAATTTCCTTCATTCTTTATCTTCTCCTTTCTCTTCCATCTGTACTTTCCTAGAAAGTAGATAGATAGATAATAGAGAGAGAGAGGAGAGAGAGAGAGAGAGAGAGAGAGAGAGAGAGAGAGAGAGAGAGAGAGAGAGAGAGAGAGAGAGAGAGAGCGAGAGAGAGAGAGAGATAGAGATAGATAGATAGATAGAGAGATAGAGAGAGAGAGAGAGAGAGAGAGAAAGAGATAGAGCGGGGGAGTGCGAGTGAGAGACAAAGAGAGAAAGACATAAAGAGACGGAGAAAAAAAAAGAAAAAAAAAATGCGAGTTGGAGAGAGAAAAAAGAGAAAGGTATAAAGAGAAGGAAAATGCACACAGACCCCAGGCAACTTTCAGATTAAGTATGCCTGACGTGTAATGAAGAATATGCTCGCACGTTATCCATCAAAATGTGTTACGGGATTAAGAATGGCATCCTGGGAATATTCTGTGTATTGTGTTACCTG
>NW_020872373.1:57058-60642 GCF_003789085.1 Penaeus vannamei | reverse complement strand
GAGACCAGCTGATTGGTGGACACTGAGAGGCTTTGGGTTGGGCGAACCAATCAGCTGTTTGGTATTTTAGTCTAAAGGGCTTTTGCCTAGAGGTTTAAAATATTTCGAAAATGAATTATCTGCATGGTTGGCATTGTCTATCCCGGTGTATGGGTATGTATTTATATATAAAACATATATAAATGTGTACACACACACAGACACACACACATGCAGAGACACGCACACACACACATACACACACACACACACACACACACACACACATACAACGCACACACACACACACACACACACACACACACACCACACACACACACACACACACACACACACACACACACAACACACACCACACACACATATATATATAATATATATATATATATAATATAATATATATTATATATATATATATATATATATATACATATATAAAACACCTTTATGTATGCATGTATAATAGACATCCGCTAGCTTCATGCAAGGATCTAAGGATTAGGGAACTTTTACATCCCAGAGCGATAATGTAGTGGCAGCTGATGACTATATCCTATGATTACAGGACCATAATGAGTTTTACTTTAATCATATGTGGAGGGGGCCAATTCTATGTTGTTAATTACAATATCAATTTTCAGAGACACCATCTGAATCAGCCGTACTGAAATAATTAACATCAGAAATGGCTTTAGCAATATTCATTTACTTGCTTAATTAACCATTAATCTATCAGCATGGGCATACAGCAAGCAGATAATGCTTTTTTTTTTTTTTTTTTTTTTTTTTTTTTTTTGTATTGTATAATTTTCCTCGACTGATTTTGTTAGAATAAAAGGTTTTGTTTATTCAGCTTAACAACTGTGAAAAACAATGTATTTTTTTTTTCTTTCTTAGTTTCTCTCTTTCTCTTTATCTATTTATCTATCTCTCTTATTTTGTCTCTCTATCTCTCTCACTTACTATCTCTCTTTCTGTCTTTCTCTCTCTCACTCGCCCCCTGTACTTCTCTCCCTCCTTCTCTCCTCTCTCTCTCTCTCTCTCTCTCTCTCTCTCTCTCTCTCTTTCTCTTCTCTCTCTCTCTCTCTCTCTCTCTCTCTCTCTCTCTCTCTCTCTCTCTCTTCTCTCTCTCTCTCTCTCTCTCTCTCTCCTCTCTCTCTCTCCTTTCTATCTTCTCTCCCCCCCCTCACCCCTCTCCCTCCCTTCCCCCCTTCCCTCCCTCCCTCCCTGCTTCTCTCCTTCCCTCTCTCTCTCCTTCTCTCCCTCCCTCCCTCCCTCCCTCCCTTCCCTCCCTCCCTTCCCTCTCTCCCTCTCCCCCCTCCCCCTCCTCCCTCCCTCTCTTCTCCTTCTCTCTCCTCTCTTCCCTCCCTCCCTCCATCCATCCATCCCTCCCTCCCTCCTCTCCCTCCTCCTTCCCTCCCTCCCTCCCTCCTTCTCCCTCCCTCCCTCCCTCTCCCTCCCTCCCTCCCTCCCTCCTCTCCCCTCTCCTCTCCCTCCCTCTCTCTCTCTCCCCTCCTCTCTCTCCTTCTCTCCTTCCCTACCTTCGTCTCTTCCTCCCTCCTTCCTCCCTCTCCCTCCCTTCCCTCTCCTTCCCTCTCCTTCCCTCTCCCTCTCCCTCTCTCCCTCCTCCCCTCCCTCTCTCTCTCTCTCCTTCTCTCCTTCCCTCTCCCTCCCTCCTTTCCCTCCTTCTCCCTCCTCCTCCCTTCCTCCCCTCCCCTCCCTCCCTCCCTCTCCCTCTCCTCCCTCCTCCTCCCTCCCTCCCTCTCTCCTCTCTCTCTCCTCTCTCCTTCCCTCTCCCTCTCTCTCTCTCTCTCCCTCCCTCCTCCCTCCCCTCCCTCCCTCCCTCCCTCCCTCCCTCTCCTCCCTCCCTCCTCCCTCTCCTCCTCCCTCCCTCCCTCCCTCCCTCCCTCCCTCTCCCTCCCTCCCCTCCCTCCCTCCCTCTCCCTCCCTCCCTCCCTCCCTCCCTCCCTCTCCCTCCCTCCCTCCCTCCCTCCCCTCCCTCCCTCCCTCCCTCCCTCTTCCTCCCTCCCTCCCTCCCTTCCTCTCCCTCCTCCCTCCCCTTCCCTCCCTCCCTCCTCCCTCTCCCTCCCTCCCTCCCTCCCTCCCTCTCCTCCCTCCCTCCCTCCCTCCCCCTCCTCCCTCTTCCTCCCTCCCTCCCTCTCCCCTCCCTCCCTCCCTCTCCCCTCCCTCTCCTTCCCTCTCCCTCTCTCTCTCCTTCTCTCTCCTCTCCTTCCCTCCCTCCCATCCATCCATCCCTCCCTCCCTCTCTCCCTCTCCCTCCCTCCTTCTTCCTCCCTCCCTCTCCCTCCTCTCCTTCCCTCCCTCTTCCTCCTCCTCCCTCTCCCTCTCTCTCTCTCATTCTCTCCTTCCCTTCGTCTCTCATGAAAAAGAACATGATGGAAAGAGGAAGAGACGGAGTGATGAAACTCCCTCGCTCCCTGGTCTTAAGTGTAGTGAAGGAGTGATTTATAGTCGTGTTTGTGACTATATCATAAAACTTCAATCGTGAAAAAGGCGAAAGGAAAGGGGAGAGGATTAAAAAAAAAAAATGTTGAAAGAAAAAAAAAAATGAAATGAAAATCTGAAGATGGGATTTTTTTTTTTTTGTCTTTGTTTCTGGTGTGTCTTTCTTTTTTTTTTCTTTATCTGTTTGTGTATGGGTCTCTATCTCTCTCTCTCTCTCTCTTCTCTCTCTCTCTCTCTCTCTTTTTCTCTCTCTCTCTCTCTCTCTCTTCTCTCTCTCTCTCTCTCTCTCTCTCTCCTCTCTCTCTCTCTCTCTCTCTCTCTCTCTCTCTTCTCTCTCTCTCCCTCTTTCTCCCCCCCCCTCTCCTCTCTTCCCCCTCCTTCCTCCCCTTCTCTCTCTCTTGTTTTATTTCCTTTTTATTTGATACAAGAAATTATGTGAAAATGACCTTCGATTTTCTGGCTTCGCAAATTCATGATTTATTTCCAGAAAAGTTAAATGCGGTTTTAGACGGTTTCGCTGAACAGTAAAAAAAAAAAAAGAAAAAAAAAAAAGAAAAAAAAAAACAGCCACAGAGTGATGCCTGATAGATATAGTATAGATAGATAAGGAGGGAGAGTGGTTTATTGACATTGAGATAGCTTCTTTCGTAGGATATAGATAGATCTATAGTTAGATGGATAAATAGATAAATAGATAGGTAGGTAGATAGATGGATAGATAGACAGCTGGCCAGATGGATAATGAGAGATAGCTTGATAGATAGATAGATGGCCAGATGGATAGATAGATAGATGGCCAGATGGATAGATAGATAGATGGCCTGATGGATGGAGAGAGAGATAGCTTGATAGATAGATAGATGACCAAATAGATAGAGAGAGAGATAGCTTGGTAGATAGATAGATAGATGGCCAGATAGAGAGAGAGATAGCTTGGTAGATATCGAGCTAGCTAGATAGGTAGGTAGATAAGTATTAATATATTAGTAGATTAGTGAGTAAAGGGATAAACTTACTCGGATACGTGCAAAGCGTATACATATAAGTGCGTAGATGTATGTATATACTATTTATACGGTAAAGTTAATCCTATAATTAAATAAGTTCGCAAGTTAATG
>NW_020872373.1:34558-49558 GCF_003789085.1 Penaeus vannamei | reverse complement strand
TTTATTCTCAATAAAGCTAAGTACATTTGGAAATAAATGGTACATGTAGTAGTCGCATTATCACGAGTACTGACACTCTTTACTCGCGAATATAAATCCATTACCCTCATAAATAAAAACCCACACATATAAGAAAAGGAATTAGAAGACAAAAAGAAAAAAGAAAAAAAAAACACGTAGCAGATGCCACTACACTAGTTAAGTCATTATATCCTCATACCCAAAACAGAAGAAATAAATCTACGGCATATATCACACGAATTTCACTAACTGTGACACCGAAGTAAAACCAGACAATGTGACGTGGTTATTGCCAGAATACGTTTAGGTTATAGAATGTACTGGCAACTGCAAGGTGCAAGAAGTGCAGATGAATGTAGATGTAGACTGTGTAGCGAGGAAAATATGCGAACGCTTGAGCATTATATCTCGGAGTGTCATGTGATACTACAGCCTTTCAGACCAACTAACATGAGGTATAAAGAACTATGTGATTATTTTATAGAATCTGATACATTGGAAGATATACTCATGCTATATCCTAATTTTACTATGTAAAACTATCACAATCATAAAACGCACCACAGAACACTTTTATGTAAACACAAAGGCAAAGGTAGATCAAAGGTAATATACGTTTGCATGCTGTATGACATATTCCCATTTTACCATGTATAGTTACTGTAATCACAGAATACTGTACTCTGTCGAATGTATGTGAATATATGTAACACTCTGTAATCACGATTGCCCACGCCTGAGCAGTTAGCCAGGGTGGTAAATAAACTTAACTTAACTGTGCCACTGTGCCTCGGGTGTGTGGCTTGGCACTCTCATCTGGCAGGTCGCTGAAAAATGCAGCGTGGAGGAAACAGATCCTAAACTTCACAATGCACAACATAAGCGAACGTTTTCTACACTTCTAAGAGTCCCATGAACGTATAACTATACGCCCCCACTACCAAGAGGTACCAAGGACTGTGTAATTGCTCTATCATACCTGGTATTCTAGAAGATACAATTATACTATGTTCTACGAGCTAGCTGAAAATGAGCTATTGAAAGACGTGTGATCCTCTTAATATCAGTTGCTTTTTACCAAATGGTATATGAATAAATTATTTAAATGTGTAGAACTTACTCATGCACGTTGCTATCAGATTGGCTTTTTGAAGTGTACACAAAGCAAATAAATATACTGCTGGTATATATCTAGTATGTACCATAAAGTAAGAAGGAATTACATCTCCAAATAAGGCTTTTAGATCCCTTGAGTGCATCTATATATAAACGAACAAGAAGATACACTTACCTTACTATTTTTATAAGACCGTGAGCAGTAGTAAAAAACTAAACTTATGTACATTTGATAGAGCTTTTCACCAAAGAATTCCACTGTAGTAAAGATATAAATATAAATTATAGTCCATCTATTTCTATTTATTCTAATAGAGAAATATATACATTATATACATACGTCCCTCATCCACGCACCAACAGACAAAAATACGAAAAAAATTCTTTCTACATTGAAATAAAAAGCACTCCAAAACTGGTTCATTTCAACCTCCTTTAATGTGGAAAAAGTGTCTCTTTCTTATCCGACAGTTACATTTTTTTGCACCTACATTGAACAAGTTGAACCTGGAAAACAGCTCCCCAGGTTTGCTTAAATCAGAGTGGGTACATGAGAACCATTTTAGTGGAAAATGAGGATATTTTTTGAAGACAGTTCTTGTCAGGAATGATTTTCTACAAGGCTCGGATAATTTCTTCAAGGGATAAGGGATTTTATGAAAGGTCATGGATACATACATACATACATATATATATATATATATATATATATATATATATATATATATATATATATATATATATATATATATATATATATATTATATATAATGTATAGTATATATATATATAATATATATATATATATATATATATATATATATATATATATATATATATAATATATATATATATATATATATATATATATATATATATATATATATATATATATATATATATATATATATTATATATATATATATATAATATATATATATATATATATATATATATATATATATTATAATATATATATATATACTATATATATATATATATATATATATATATACAGTATATATATATATATATATATATATATATATATATATATATATATATATATATATATATATATATATATATATATATATATATATATATATATATGTATATAGCCTTCTTCAATATATATACCTATATTATTTTTTTTTTTTTTATTCTCTAAGCCTTTTGCTGGAGCAGTATAACCTCTATCTATGCATTGTCCATTTGGTTGTATCTTATTTCACTGTATTTCATACCCTTTTACCCGTGTTTTGTGTTTTTGTGCACCTTGCTTTTCATCTGTTTCACGTTCAGCCAATCACGAACCACCAGCTGTTGGGCATAGTTCACGCAGCCCGTTTTACCGCCAATTCAGGCAGTTCCCCTTGACCCTCGGAGGTGGCTGGACGTGCGGCCTCCAGTCCGTTTGCAAGTGTTTTATTGTGCTGTTTTTGTGTGTTTTTAGTCTTTTAATTAATGCGTCAATAAACCGGGAAGTGCTACCTGTGTTTTCGCTTATCCCAAGTTCAGTGTGATTTACGCGAAAATGTATCTCCAGCCAGCTGAACCGAACAGGTGGTTCACTACACACACACACACACACACATACATATATATAATATATAAGTATCATATATTATATATATATATATATACATATTATATGCATATATATCTATATATATATATTATATATATATATATATATATATATATATATTATATATATATATATATATATATAATATTGCATATAATATATATATATATATATATATATATATATATATATTATATATTATATATATATATATTATAATATACTTACAATATATTATATATATATATATTATATATATATATATATATAATATATATTATATATATTATATATATGTTACATATATATATATATAATATATATATATATAATATATATTATATACCACCCCTATATAATATTTACATATATATATATATATATATATATATCATAATTATATATATATAATATATATATATATATATATATATATATATATTATGATTATATGCACGACACACCACACATACACACCACGGTTGTATATATGTGTATACTGTGGTATTATTTATATATATATGTATGTATATATATATATATATATATTTATATATATATATATATATATATATATATATATTATATATATATATATATATATATATATATATATATTATATAATATATATATATATATATATATATATATATATATATATAGTGTGTGTGTGTGCCAACTCCCTTTCTTCCCCCCTCCCTATTTCCCTCCAAGCTCACATCCCTTCCCTTTCCTCTCCCCATCTATTATCCCCATTCTCCTCCCAACCCTTTTCCCCAACTTAACCCCAACCCTCAACCCTCCTCTCTTCTCTCCCTTCCCCCATTCCTCCCCCCCCTCCCTAACCCTCAACCCTCCTCTCTCCCTTCCCCCTTTCCCTCTTTTCCCTCCCCCTCCCCAACCCTCAGCAGTCCCCCTTCCCCTTCCCCCCAGTCCTTCTCCCCCCCTCCCCTTCCTCCTCCCCCTCCCTCCTCCTCCCCTCCCCCTCCCTTCCCTCTCCCTTTCCCTCCTCCCTTCCCCCTTCTCCCTCCTCCTTCCCCCCCCCCCCTCCTCTCCCCCCTCCCTCCTCCCACCCATCCATCACGGCCAATCGGTCAGCTATTTTGGCTACCTGTTCGCCGGCCCGGAGCCCAAAGCCCGGTTCACAATTCATAGTAATGCCGCTGCCTGGCATATACACCAACTTGGCCGCAGCTGACATCACAAACACCCGGCCAATTAGTGCATGACACACCAGCCTCTCTGCGGGATTTTGATCCCGCTCGCTGTTATATATTTAGCATCGCTTGGCCAGAGCCGGAAGCGCTGGGGAAAAAATATATTTGGTGTTGGGGGGAAAAATGCGAAGCGAGAATGTAAAGGAGTTGATGAAATGAAAAGTATGCGTGGAAAAAGCGAGGGAAGGAGGCAGAGGGGAGGGAGAGAGAGAGAGAGAGAGAGAGAGAGAGAGAGAGAGAGAGAGAGAGAGAGAGAGAATCATTAATATCTTGAACAGGCAGAACACAAGCAAAAATACCTGCAAGCCTTCATACTTGCAATAAAAGGACGCCACCTTCAACCCTTTAAATACCGAACATCTTCATCCAATCACACACACACACACACACACACACACACACACACACACACACACACACACACACACACACACACACACACACACAACACAACACACACACACAAATAAAATAAATAAATAAATGAAATTAAAAGAGAGAAAGAAAGAAAGATATTCTTTTTAATCCACCCTTCCCACTATTTATCCCTCTCCTTCCCTCACGCTACCGTTCACTCCAGTTCCGTTATCTCGGCAAAAGATCGGTCGTGCAATCTTAACAAGAACGCCTCTTCGTATAATCACGTACATTCTTAAGATTACAAAACTGACATAAAAAAAGTACTAACAAGAATGCACACGAGATGACATAACTTACCAGATACTTCCAGCGTAAGACGTAATGGTTACTTCCAGGTTGATAAAGAAAGCAAGGAGATAGTAATATCAAGAAGGTGGAGAGGAAGAAGAAGAAAAAGACGAAGAGGATAGAGGAGGAGGAGGAAGGAGGAGGAAGAAAAGAAGAAGAAAAGAAGAAGGAGAGGAGGAGGAGATGAAGAGAAAAGGAAGAAGGAGGAAGAAGGAAGAAGGAGAAAAGGAGAAAGCAGGAGGAGAAAGAAGGAAAAAGGAAGAAAGAGCAGGAGGAGAGAAGAAGAAGGAGAAAGAAAGAAACAAGCAAGGGAAAAAAGAAGAAGGAGAAGAAGGAAAGAGAAAAAAAAAGAAAAAAAGAAAAAAAGAAGGAAAACAAACAAAAAAAAAATTAAAAAAAAGACAAAAAAAAAATCAAAACAAAAAAAGAGAAACAAACAAAACACGAAGAGAGGAAAGAGAAACGCGATATCCCCGCCGTAAATCGCCCGAACAACAAGACCCAAGTGAGGAAATCACACACGAAGACTCTCCCAAGTGACATGTCTTCCTTGTACCTTGTTTCAATCATCAGTAAATCCACATAATTACCTGGGAATGGTTGTTAGGAATTTATTAGGTGTGCGTGTGTGTCCTTAGCCTCCCAAGGGGTTAAGAAAAGAAAAGGAGAAGGAGAGGAGGAGAGAGGAAGGAGGAGAGGAGGAGAGGAAGGAGGAGGAGTACAGTATTAAAACGGAAGTTATGGATCTGGTTCAGTAGAGTTCGTTGACAGGAAAAGAAAAAAAGAAAAGAAGAGAAAAAAGGAATGAGACAAAACAAAAACAAAATAACGAATATCCAAAATCAAACAGAAAAAATCAAGCAAAGAGAAGAAAAAAGAAAAAGAGAGAGACAAAAACAAAAATAACGAATATCCAAAAATCCAAAAAAAAAGAAAAAAAAAAAAAAGCAGAAAGAAAAATCAAAAAAACAACAAAATACGAATATCCAAAAAAAAAAAAAAAAAAAAGTAAAGCAAGAAACAAAAAAAACAAAAAAACAAAGAGTAATGAGACAAAAAACAACAAAAAACAATAAAATAACGAATATCCCCAAAAAATCCTAAAAACGTTAAAAAAAAAAAAAAAAAAAAAAAAAATCAACCGGCATTTTGCGCATTGGCGACACCGCGTGTGAATGGGACACGTTCCCTTAGCGGTCGTTATAGACGGTCGTTAAATGAGTCGTTATATCAGGTCGTTACGCTATCATGACTGTGTTTCGCATGCAAGTTATGAGCTTGGGGGGAACCTGCTTAAGACACCAACGGCACATTACCTCATATCCTTGGAACTTGGGTCTTGTGAGAAGGTGAAAGCTCCGTGTATCGACTTTAACCCTCAGAGGTATAAGATTTGGGTTGGAGGTGTAGAAAATTTTTTTTTTTTGGGGGAGGAGGGGGGTCTATGGTTATATTTCTATCGTTTTTAGTTTGTAGTTTTTTTTTTTTTTTTTTTGAGGGGGGGAAGGGTCTATGGTTATATTCTATCTCTTTTAGTCTTAGGATTTTTTTTTTCTGATTTCTGTGGTTATATTTCTTTTTTTTTTTTTTTCTTTTAGTTTAGGATTTTTTTTTTTTATTTTCAATTTCTCTTTTTTTCTTATCTTGTAGGAAATCGTTTTTTCTGGTTTCTATGGTAAATTTCTATCGTTTTTATCTTGTAGGAAATTGTTTTTCTGGTTTCTTATAGTTCAGTTTCTCGTTTTTTTAGTCTTGTAGGAATTTTTTTTTTGTGTGTGTGTGTGTGTGTGTCTATGGTTATATTTCTATCTATTTTAGTCTTGTAGGAAATTCGTTTTTTCCTGGTTTCTCTGCTCTCTCTCTCTTTTTTTTTTTTTTTTTTTGTCTTGTAGGGAATTCGTTTTTTTCTGGTTTCAGTGGTTATATTTCTATCTTATTTAGTCCTATAGGAAGTTTGTATTTATTGTTTTTGTGTTCTGGTTTCTATGGTTATATTTCTATCCTTTAATGTCTTCGAAAGCTTTTATCGCCTTTGTTTTTTTTTTCCCTTTAGTTGCAGTTTCTTCATTTATATAATATTCTAATCACGTTTGGTTTCCTATTTTTATCATGCTTCATCATTTTCATTTATTTCGTTACTTTTCTTACATACACCTTTTTTATTTATTCATTCATTATTTATTATTATCCTTTTTTAGGGGGGGGGAGCTCTTATTTTGATTTCTCTCTCTCCATGTATTTATATTTATCATATCTGTACTTCACTCTATTCATAATACGCAGTCCTCGGTATGTAAGCATATCACTTTTATATATCAAGCATACATCCTCATTTCCCCTTCCTGCAATTTATCAATTTTCCCCTTTCATCATTATCACACCTTTATTCCTCCCACATTATTATGATCATTACCGTCATTAAATCCAACAGCAAATTTCTAGCACATCATTTCGTCCATATTACTTGAATAATATTATCACAAATTATCTCATTATCATTAATAGTGCTTTAACAAAAAAAAAAAAAAAAAAAAAAAAAAAAAAAAAAAAAGAGAGAGGTTGAGGGAAAATGATGAACATATACGGTGATAAAGAGGAAATATTGTGATAAAATACAAAATAAACGAAAAAAGAAAAAAAAAAAAAAAAAAAAAAAAGATTTGTGAATAAAAGATATAATGATATATACAGCTATATTAGTAATAATTAGTAATGATAGTAATGTTAACTATATTGATAATTAGAATGACGATGATGATGGTTATTATCATTGCTATTATTATTATTATTATAACTGTTATAATTATTACTACTATTATCATCATGATTAATATCATAACTGTTATTAAAAATGCTATTATTATCATTACCATTACTTTGATAATGATAAAGATAATGAAGAAGATGATGATGATAATGATGATGATGATTTCTGAAGATGATAATTAAGATGATAATGATGATATGATGATGATGATCTGATGACGATGATGATGGTGATAATGATTTTGACGATTATGATGTGATGAAAATGAAGATAAAGATGATGATGAAGATGATGATGGTGAAGATGTAGATGATGAGGGAAGGAAGGGTATCCACTCGGGATAAAATAGTGATCACTATTATTATGAGGTATAACTGATATTATCATTATCTTCGACTTTATTATCATTATCATCATTATTATCATTGATGATATCAATACCATTGTTATTACTGTTATCATCATTATCATTATCGTTATCATCCTTTTTGCCATCGTTATTATTGTTTTTATTATTTATCATTCATCATCGCCATCGATCTCCTCCTCCTCCTCCTCCTCATCATCATCATCATCATCATCATCATCATCATCATCATCATCATCATCATCATCATCATCATCATCATCACCATCAACATCATCATCATCATCATCATCATCAACATCCTCACCATCACCTACACCATTATTATCAACATCATCATCATTAAATATCAATCTTATCATTAATATTAGTATTACCCTGATTATTATCATTATCCTCATCAATTGGACTTACGAAATATGTATAATATTTGTTACTCTTTATAAATAGAATTAGATAATAAGATAACCATTCTCTTACATGTAAATTAATCCCTTCATTATATCAACAACGAAAGGAAAAAAAAAAGGAAAAAGATCCAAATTGAATCAACACAAACCGGAATACAATAACATAAATATTGATAAAAAGAAAAGAAGAAAAAAAAGAAAAAAAAGAAAAAGAAAAATCCAAATTGAATCAACACACCGGATACAATTAAACATTAAATAATTGATAAAAAAGAAAGTAAAAAAGATAAAGAGAAAAAAGAATCCAATTGAATCAACACACCAGGATACATTAAACATAAATAATTGATAAAAAAGAAGAAAAAAAAAAGAAAAAGAAAAATCCAAATTGAATCAACACACGGATACAATAAACATAAATAATTGATAAAAAAAAAAAAAAAAGAAAAAAGAATCCAAATTGAATCAACCGCACCGGAGAATTAAACATAAATAATTGATAAAAAAAGAAAAAAAAGAAAAAGATCCAAATTGATAAACACCAAAGACAAAATAATTGATAAAAAAGAAAAAAGAACAGAAAATCCAAATTGAATCAACGCACCAGGATACAATTAAACATAAATAATTGATAAAGAAAAACAGGATACTTTTTTATCCCAGGGAAGATAAACTTTAAACTTCCAATAGATAAATAGATAAACAAACTTCCAAGAGATAGTTTCAGCACGTAATTAATCCGAAGAATCAATTAACTAATTCCTGAAAGTTGTTAATGAATCATGATTGACAAGTTACTGGAACAACTCGATCGAACACGGAAGTAAATATACAAAAAAAGAAGAAAGAAAAAAATAGGAGAAAGGATAAAGAAGAAGTAAAATTAGCCAATGGCAGAACGGTGTGAGTGCATAAACAAACCGATAAAGAAAGGGAGGAGTGAATAATCTTAAGAAAACAAAAATGAAAGAAATTAAATAAAAAAAAAACTAAAAGCTAAAAAATAAAAAAAAAAAAAAATACTGGAACACCTCGATCGAACACGGAAGTAAACATACAAAAAAGAAGAAAGAAAAAAAT
The DNA here is from genome assembly GCF_003789085.1 of Penaeus vannamei. Taxonomy (NCBI): domain Eukaryota; kingdom Metazoa; phylum Arthropoda; class Malacostraca; order Decapoda; family Penaeidae; genus Penaeus; species Penaeus vannamei. The sequence continues at coordinate 40,280 of NW_020872373.1, read as the reverse complement.
AGGAGAAAGAATAAAGAAGAAGTAAAATTAGCCAATGGCAGAACGGTGTGAGTGCATAAACAAACCGATAAAGAAAGGGATGAGTGAATAATCTTAAGAAAACAAAATGAACGAAATAAAAAAAAACACTAAAAGCTAAGAAAAAAAAAATAATACAAATCTGGAAAAACTCGATCGAACACGGAAAACATACAAAAAGAAGAAAGAAAAATAGAGAAAGGATACAAGAAGAAGTAAAATAGCCAATGGCAGAACGGTGTGAGTGCATAAACAAACCGATAAAGAAAGGGAGGAGTGAATAATCTTAAGAAAACAAAAATGAACGAAATAAAAAAAAAAACTAAAAGCTAAAAAAAAAAAAAACATAATAATAATAATAAGTAATAATAATACTGGAACTCGATCGAACACGAAGTAAACATAACAAAAAAGAAGAAAGAAAAAAATAGAGAAGGAATAAAGAAGAAGTAAAATTAGCCAATGGCAGAACGGTGTGAGTGCAATAAACAAACCGATAAAGAAAGGGAATGAGTGAATAATCTTAAGAAAACAAAAATGAAAGAAATAAAAAAAAGACACTAATAAGCTAAAAAAAAAAAAAAAATAAACTGGACACACCATCGGAACGCGGAAGTAAACATACAAAAAAGAAGAAAGAAAAAAAAATAGAGAAGAATAAAGAAGAAGTAAAATTAGCCAATGGCAGAAACGGTGTGAGTGCATAAACAAACCGATAAAGAAAGGAGAGTGAATAATCTTAAGAAAACAAAAAATGAACCGAAATAAAAAAAAGACAACTAATAAATAATATCTAATAAAAATAATATAATAAAATATGAATTATAAATACTGGAACAACTCGATTCGAACACGGAAGTAAACATACAAAAAAGAAGAAAGAAAAAAATAGAAGAAAGAATAAAGAAGAAGTAAAATTAGCCAATGGCAGAACGGTGTGAGTGCATAAACAAACCGATAAAGAAAGGGAAGGAGTGAATATCTTAAGAAAACAAAAATGAAAGAAATAAAAAAGAAAAAAAAGCACTAAAAAAGCTAAAAAAAATAAAAATAATAATTACTGGAACAACTCATCGAACACGGAAGTAACACATACAAAAAAGAAGAAAAAAGTAAAATAGAGAAAGAATAAGAAGAAGTAAAATTAGCCAATGGCAGAACGGTGTGAGTGCATAAACAAACCGATAAAGAAAGGGATGAGTGAATAATCTTAAGAAAACAAAAATGAAAGAAATAAAAAAAAACACTAAAAAGCTAAAAAAAAAAGAAAAAAAAAATAATATTACTGGAACAACTCGATCGAACACGGAAGTAAACATACAAAAAAGAAGAAAGAAAAAAATAGAGAAGAAAAAGAAGAAGTAAAATAGCCAATGGCAGAACGGTGTGAGTGCATAAACAAACCGATAAAGAAAAGGGAGGAGTGAATAATCTTAAGAAAACAAAAATGAACGAAATAAAAAAACACTAATAAGCTAAATAATAATAATAATAATAATAATAATAATAATAATAATAATACTGGAACAACTCGATCGAACACGGAAGTAAACATACAAAAAAAAGAAAAGAAAAAAATAGGAAGAAAGAATAAAGAAGAAGTAAAAATTAGCCAATGGCAGAACGGTGTGAGTGCATAAACAAACCGATAAAGAAAGGGAGGAGTGAATAATCTTAAGAAAACAAAAATGAAAGAAATAAAAAAACACTAAAAGCTAAAAAAAATAATAATAATAATAAATAAAAATAATAATAATAATAATGGAACAACACTCGATCGAACACGGAAGTAAACATACAAAAAAGAAGAAAGAAAAAATAGGAGAAAGGATAAAGAAGAAGTAAAATTAGCCAATGGCAGAACGGTGTGAGTGCATAAACAAACCGATAAAGAAAGGGATGAGTGAATAATCTTAAGAAAACAAAAATGAACGAAATAAAAAAAGACACTAATAAGCTAAAAAAAAAATAATAATAAATAATAAATAATAATAATAATAATACTGGAACACCTCGATCGAACACGGAAGTAAACATACAAAAAAGAAGAAAGAAAAAAATAGGAGAAAGAATAAAGAAGAAGTAAAATTAGCCAATGGCAGAACGGTGTGAGTGCATAAACAAACCGATAAAGAAAGGGATGAGTGAATAATCTTAAGAAAACAAAAATGAACGAAATAAAAAAAAAGACACTAATAAGCTAAAAATAATAATAATAATAATAATAATAATAATAAAATACTGGAACAACTCGATCGAACACGGAAGTAAACATACAAAAAAAAGAAGAAAGAAAAAATAGAAGAAAGATAAAGAAGAAGTAAAAATTAGCCAATGGCAGAACGGTGTGAGTGCATAAACAAACCGATAAAGAAAGGAGGAGTGAATAATCTTAAGAAAACAAAAACGAAAGAAAAAAAAAAAGACACTAAAAAGCTAAAAAAAAAAAAAAAAAAAAAAAAAATACTGGAACACCTCCATCGAACACGAAGTAAACATACAAAAAAGAAGAAGAAAAATAGGAGAAAGGATAAAGAAGAAGTAAATTAGAATGGCAGAACGTGTGAGTGCATAAACAAACCGATAAAGAAAGGGATGAGTGAATAATCTTAAGAAAACAAAAATGAAAGAAATAAAAAAAAACACTAAAAAAGCTAAAAAAAAAATAATAATAATAATAATAAAAAATACTGGAACACCTCCATCGAACAAGGAAGTAACATACAAAAAAGAAAAAAAAGACATAGAAGAAAAGACGGTAAAATTAGCCAATGGCAGAACGGTGTGAATGCATAAACAAAGAAGGAAATGAATAAATAATCTTAACAAAACAAAAATGAAAGAAACCAAAAAGACACTAAAAACCTAAAAAATAAATAAATAAATACTGGAACACGGAAGTAAACAGAACATACAAAAAGAAATAGAAGAAAGACTGTAAAATTAACAATGGCAGAATGGCGTAAATGCATAAAAAACCGATAAAGAAGGAAATGAATAAATAATCATAAGAAAATAAAAATGAAGAAATGAAAAAGAAAGCCAGAAAGCTAAAAAAAAAAAACTGGACAGGAAGTAAGCAAAACATATGAAGAGAAATAGAAGTAAAATAACAATGGCAGAACGGCGTAAATACAGAAACAAACCGACAGAGAAGGGAATGATTAATAATCTTTAAGAAAAAAAGATGAAAGAAATCAAAAAGACACTAAAAAGCTTTTAAAAAAAATACTGGAACACGGAAGTAAACAGAACATACAAAAAGAAGTAGAAGAAAGACGGTAAAATCAAACAATTGCAGAAACGATGTGAGTGCATAAACAAACGATAAAGAAGGGAATGAGTAAATAATCATAAGAAAACAAAAATGAAAGAAATGAAAAAGAAGCTAAAAGCTTAAAAAAAACTGGAACACGGAAGTAAGCAAAACATATGAAGAGAAATAGAAGAAGGACGGTAAAATTAGCCAATGGCAGAACGGTGTGAATGCAGAAACAAACCGACAGGGAAGGGAATGAATAAATAATCTTAAGAAAACAAAAATGAAACAAATCAAAAAGATGCTAAAAAACTAAAAAAAAAAAAAAAAGAAAAAAAAAAAAAAAAAAATACTGGAACACGGAAGTAAGCAAAACATACAAAAAGAAATAGAAGAAAGACTGTAAAATCAACAATGGCAGAACGGTGTGAGTGCATAAACAAACCGATAAAGAAGGGAATGAGTAAATAATCATAAGAAAACAAAAATGAAAGAAATGAAAAAGAAACTAGAAAGCTTTAAAAAACTGGAACACGGAAGTAAGCAAAACATATGAAGAGAAATAGAAGAAGGACGGTAAAATTAGCCAATGGCAGAACGGCGTAAATGCATAAAGAAACCGACAAAGAAGGAAATGAATAAACTATCTTAAGAAAACAAAAATGAAACAAATGAAAAAGACGCTAAAAAACTAAAAAAAAAAAAAAAAAAAAATACTGGAACAGAACATACAAAAAGAAATAGAAGAAAGACTGTAAAATTAGCCAATGGCAGAACGGTGTGAGTGCATAAACAAACCGATAAAGAAGGGAATGAGTAAATAATCATAAAAACAAAATGAAAGGAATCAAAAGACACTAAAGCTTAAAAAAAAAAAATACTGGAACACGGAAGTAAACAGAACAAACAAAAAGAAATAGAAGAAAGACTGTAAAATTAACCAGTGACAGGACGGTGTGAGTGCATAAACAAACCGATAAAGAAGGGAAGTGATAAATAATCATAAGAAAACAAAAATGAAAGAAATGAAAAAGAAGCTAGAAAGCTTAAAAAAACTGGAACACGGAAGTAAGCAAAACATATGAAGAGAAATAGAAGAAGGACGGTAAAATTAGCCAATGGCAGAACGGTGTGAGTGCATAAACAAACCGATAAAGAAGGGAATGAATAAATAATCTTAAGAAAACAAAAATGAAAGAATAAAAAAGAAACTAAAAAGCTTAAAAAAAATACTGGACACCTCGATCGAAACAAAAATGAAAGAAATAAAAAGACTAAATTCTTAAAAAAAGAAAGAAAGAAAAAAAAAAAAACAAGTACTGAACACCTCGATCGAACACGGAAGCAAACATACAAAAAAACAAAGAAACAAAAACAAAAAAAACGATAAAATTAACCAATGGCAGAACTGTGTAAATGCACAAAAAACAACCGACAAAGAAGAAAAAAAAAACACAAGAAAATAATAAAAGAGGAATCAAAGAGAGCCTAAAAAAGCTTTAAAAAAAAAAGTACCGCATCTTCTCACACTGACCTACAAGACGAGTCGGAAAAGCGAAGAAAATGACATATGACTCAGTGGCTGCGACTCCCAGTGGCTAAGATGCTGACTCACGCTATCTTTTTTTTATGTCTTAAGATATTGGAGAAAGAGGGAAGAGACAGGAGTGAATAAAAATGTAATTGTTCTTGTCAGTCAGATTGGAATTATGTAGATTGTAAAGGAGAGTATGTTAGAGGCTGTATGATATAACGGGATATTTTTCTATTCTTCAATTCTTTTCTTTGTCTATCTGTCTGTCTGTCTACATCTGTTTCTCTTTTTTCTCTCGTTCGCTCTTTGTCACTACGTCTGTGTGTGTGTGTGTGTGTGTGTGTGTGTGTGTGTGTGTGTATGTGTGTGTGTGTGTGTGTGTGTATGTATGTATGTGTGTGTGTGTGTGTATGCATATGTGTGTGCGGTGTGTGTGTGCGGGCAAAAGGCAATCTTTGTAAGGCATGAAAACGTAACTTTAACTCTCTGCTTTTTGTGGCTTAGCTTTTCTTCTCTGGACATTCTTAGAACAAATACAAAGCAAAACAAAAACACATTTCGCTGTTCGTCTTCCTTTTGTTGTGTCACTTTGATCTTCATTTGCGATTCTCTCTGTCATGTCTGCATTTTTCTGGGTTTTCTCTCATTCTGTGTGTGTGTTTTCTCTCTCTCTCTCTCTCTCTCTCTCTCTCTCTCTTCTCTCTCTCTCTCTCTCTCTCTCTCTCTTCTCTTCTTCTCTATCTATCTATTATATATATATATATATATATATATATATATTATATATATATATATATTATATTATAATATATATATATATGTATATATATATTATATTATATATATATATATAATATAATATATTATATATATATATATATATATATATATATATATATATATATACATAC
>NW_020872373.1:24558-29558 GCF_003789085.1 Penaeus vannamei | reverse complement strand
AATTAATTATTATCATTATTATTCATTCATTTCTATTTGACATCAATTTAATTATCATTTTTTTTATCATCATTATATTTAATATTATCATTATTCATCATTATCAGTCATGTTATTATCATTATCATTATCATCATTTTGTACTATCATTATTATTTATCCATATCATTATTATCATTTCTTATTTCATTTATTATCATCATCATTCTTATTTGACATCAAATTAACTATATCCATTATTTTATTTTCATTGTTTATCAAAATCATTTGGGTGTCACGATTATTATTTAATTATGATATAATTCTTACCATCATGATTTTATTTCCCTTATTATCATTTTATCATTTTTATTATATCTATAAGATTATTATCATTGAAATTGTTGTTATCTCTCTCTTTATCACGATGATTAATATTTCTAATATAATCATCATCATAGAGATCATTTATTTTCATCAATGTCTCAGTCCTTATCATTATTATAAATGTTGCTTTTAATGTTGTGTTGATTTCAGTAGTTAATCATTTTTATCCAACGATCAGTGTTTTATTTATTTATTATTCATTCATTTATGTTATTTGACATTAATGGTCAGTATGTTTTTTACCAATGGTCGATAAGATATATATATATATATTATATATATATATATAATATATATTATATATATACTACCTATAGTATATATGTTATATATATATAATATAATATATATATATATAATATATAGTACAACTATATTATATATTATATATGTAATATACTATAATATATATATATAATTTATTATATATATGTGTGTGTGTTGTGTGTGTGTGTAGTTGTTTGGTGTTGTGTGTGTGTGTGTGTGTGTGTGTTGGTTGTGTGCTTGTGTGTGTGTGTGTGTGTGTGTTTCGATTTTTAATGTTCTCAGGTATGTTTTTAGTCTTTCTTATTTTCATTATCTCGTATGCGTCGAATGTAGTGCTTTCATTATGCTATTAGTACGATTTCATGCACACAGGTCAGACACGCAAATCCACGGATTAAAAGCCTGAATTCCCGCCTGTAGAGATGATCGTGCCCATAATCCCACAGTTCCTCGTATGACTATTAATACAAACCCTTGTTTTAACTACTTTTCTGACCTACACAATGAAGTTATGATATATTTTGTCTGTAAAACTTTAGCCTTTTAAAGCGGTGTTCCTTCGTCAGTTCATCTATACTGGCTCGGCTTTTCCACTGCTCTTTAATTTCTACTGAGGGTTTGATGCAGATGAGGAGTCTGGTCACTGTAGATGTTTATGTCAATCTTAAACCTGTGCAAAGAACAAGACCCCACATAACATGTATGTAATAGTCTCCTTGACCAATAGTTAATTTCGATTTCGCTTATCGTATTTCCTTTTCTATCGTTTGCTGAGCATTTAATAAACGGTACAAGAGTATACATCCAGAAGGATGGTTACAATAAGGCGAGCGGCAAACAGTGAACCGGAAGGAGGGCGGAGTGGGAAAAAAAAACAAACCCTATTGAGCACTAATTACGATTAGCTAATGTATTGAGGAAACTAGGTTACGAATTAATGGATGGAAAAAGTTGAAAAAAAAACTTAGTTTGAGCAACGTCGAAATACAGTACATAAGATGATTCGCAGAAAATGCGTTCACGATATATGGGAAGACAGAAAAATGACAAATAAAAACTATTGAGCACGAATAACAGTGAGAGCTCTACCGATCGGTGCAGAAGCAGGTAGAATAATGCGAAGAGAAAATATAACATAAAAAAACATGTGAGCGCTGAATAATCAGGACGCATGATCGGAGGAAAAGGCTTACGAATAATGGTAGAAAAAATGAAAAAGAAAACCCACAACAAGCCTATTGAGCCACGATATAACCACTACTCATGATCCGCAGAAAAATGGTGACGAATAATGGAGGAAAAAAAAATATAAAAAAAAAAGCAGTTGAGCACTACATACACAGTAAATGATCAGGAAAGGCTACTAAATAATGTGGAAAATAAAAAAAAAAAAACATTGAGCACTAATAACAGTAATGATTCGGCGAGCGAAAGGTACTTAAATAATGGAGAGAAAAAAAAGAAAAAACCCTATTGAGCACTCAAGGTACGGTACTGCGATGATCGAGGAAAGGTGTCCACGAATATGGAGGAGAAAAAAAATAAACTATTGGCACTAATAAACAGCTTACAGATGATCGAGAAAAGGTACGAATAATGGAGAAAAAAAAATAAAGTAAAGAAAACATTTGAGCATAATAACAACTACTTCATGATCCCGAAAAAGGTACGAATAATGGAGGAAAGAAAAAAAAAATATATTGAGCTACTAATAACAGTAATTGATCGAGAAAATGGTTACGATAATGAGTGAAAAAAAAAAACTCAGTGGAGTCGAGAAAAGAGGACGAATTAATGGAAGAAAAAAATAAAAAAAAAAAAAACTAGGTTAAGCACAAGATAACCCTACTCACGATCGAGAAATAAGTACGTAATAATGGAAAAAAATAAAAAAAAATTATAAGCACTAATAACACTACTTGCATGATCGATGAAAAGGTGTACGAATTCATATGGAGGAAAAAAATTAAAAACCCTATTAGCACTAATAACAGTAATTAATCGAGAAGTACGAATATATGGATGGAAAAATAAAAAAAAGAATATTATAGCAGCGAATTAAACACAATACTCACGATCGAGAAAGATACCATATATGGAAATTTAAAAAAAAATCCTATTAAATCCACACTCAATTTATTCCATTGATTATAGTTTCATCATGCAAAAGCACAGTCGGACTCTGGGGACATCACGTAATCCTCTGGAGCTCGCATTTCTTGATTGAATTTTATAATCTCTCGGTTTCCAGCTGAGCCATTTTCCGCGTCTCCGTCTCTCTCTTACGTATTATATGTGTAGTGTTATGGATAGCTTATATTATGTGAATATAGCATTCATTATATGAATAAATGAATACTATATTATATATATAAATATAATCTATATATTATATATATATATATATACTTATATCATACTATGTGAGTGGGATGATATGTGTTGTGTGTGTTGGTCGTGGTTGTTGTGTGGTGTTCCTGTGATGTCGTGTTCTGCGGGTTGTGTGTGGTTTTGTGTGGTGTGTGTTGTGTGGTGTGTGTGTATGTGTGTGTGTGTGTGTGTGTGGTATATTATATAATTAAGATACTTACTATATATAATTCATGATATATATATAGTATATGGTAGTATGTATATAGTGTATTATTATTATTATTATTAGTATTAATATAGATAGTGAGTGTAGTATTAAATATTATTATGATATATATAGTATAATATATATATATATAAACATAATATGGTGTGTATTGATAGTGTGTGTGTGTGTGATGGTGTGTTGGTGTGTGTTAGTGACACATCACAGTTTAACATAGAGTGTGTTTTATATAGTATTAATATAATATATATATATAGTAGGTATAGTAGGATANCCCCTTCCCCCCTTCCCTCTTTCCCCTTCCTTCCACCCCCACTTTTCCCTTCCCTACCCGCCCCCCATACCCCTTCCCTCCCCTTCTCTCTTTCCCTTCATTCCCTTACCCTTTTTCCCCTACCCTCCCCTTCCCTCTTTCCCCTTCCTTCCACCCATCCCCCAACTTTCCCTTCCCTACCCGCCCCCCATACCCCTTCCCTCCCCTTCTTCTTTCCTCTTCCTTCCACCCCCCCCCCTCTTCCCTTCCCTCCCTTTCCCTCTTTTCCTTCCTTCCACCCCTCCTCTTCCCTTCTTCCCTTCCCTACCCGCCCCCCATACCCCTTCCCTCCCCTTCCCTCTTTCCCCTTCCTTCCCCCTTCCACCCCTCCCCCCAACTCTTCCCTTTCCCTTACCCCCCCTACCCCCATAGAGCTTCGTCCGACAGCCATCACGGAGCCTCCCCACGAAGGCGATTCGCTCCCCGACCGCATATGTCGGCCCCCAAGACACGCCGACCAACTCTTTACTGGCTCTGTATACAAAAAGAATTACATTTCTTGGGTGTATCGTATTGGGGGTATTTGTTCCGCTGTGGTGTTGGTATGGGCGTGGGTGGGTGTTGTTCTCGGGTAGTGTTGGTCATTCTCTTTTCTTGTTTTGGTGTTTGTTTGTTTTGTTCTTGTTGGTGGTGGTGGGTGTTTAGTAGTATATATTTCTTTTTTTTTTATTTGTATTTATATGATGGCGTAGGGAGTTGTGTTCATGGTTGTAATGTTTACAGGAATGGTTATGGTTATTTGAAAAAAGAGGCGTGTTATTCTTTCGACTTTTCTTTTTCATTTTCTTCTTCTTTCTCTTCTTTCTTCTTCTCTCTTTCTTCTTCTTTCTCTTCTTCTCCTCTTCTTCTTTCTTCTTCTTCTTTCTTCTTCTTCTTCTTCTTTCTCTTCTTCTTCTTCTTTCTTCCTCTTCTTCTTTCTTCTTCTTCTTCTTTTCTATTCTCTTTTCTTCTTCTTCTTATGTTCGGTGACTATTTCGCTCTGTCTTTCTTTCCAGCTTTGATCTTCCTCGTTTCCCTCCCTTCCTTCCCTCCTCCTTGTCCCCTTCCTCCTGTTTCCCTCCTTCCTTCTTCCTAAGCCCTGTGCTGGATTCCTGAGTCGTTCACCTCTCCTCCCCTTTCTCTCCCCTCTCTCTCTTCTTCTGACCCTCTTTCTCCCATCCTTCGACACTCCCCCCCCCCTATGTTTTTAACTGGGACTATCCCCCTAGTCTTGCTCTTAGTATCTCCCTTCTTCCTTACTCGTCCCTCATTTCCCTTCATTCCCTTCCTCACTCCTCTCCCTCCTTCTCTCTCTTACCTTACTTCTCCGTGCGTTCCTCCCATCTTTTCGGAAGTTTCCTACTTATTTCGACCTAACTCCCCTCTTCCCTCCCTCTGTCCCTTCCTCTTCCCTCCCTCCTTCCTCCCTCCCTCCCCCCGTCCCTCCCTCCCTCCCTCCCCTTCCTCGACCTCAGC
>NW_020872373.1:17058-22058 GCF_003789085.1 Penaeus vannamei | reverse complement strand
TTATCATTATTGTTATTACCATTTTCATTACTATTATCATCAGTATCATTGTTATTGATATTATTATAATTATTATCATTGCTATTGCTGCCATAATCACCATTATATTTACTACAAGAATAGTGATAATCATAATATCAGAAGAAGAAGAACTAGAGAATATTAAAGAGAAGTGGAATATTAAAGAAAACAGAATATATTAAAGAAAAATGGAAAAAGAGAATGGGAGAAAAGGACATAAAACCGGTAAAGAAAAAAGGCTATAGAGATACGGGGGGATAAACGACTGACCATAGAAGGGGGAAGAGAGAAAAAAAAGAATGAATAAAGACGAACTAAAAGAAAGATGGAGAGATGGAACAGAAAAGAAAGAAGAGAATGGGAGAAAGAAAGTGAGAGAGAGAGAGGGAAGAGGGGAATGAAAGAGGTAAGAGGACGAGGGACAGAAGAAGAGAAAGAGAAAGATGGAAATAGCAAAATAGAATAGTTGGAAAAAAAAGACGAAGGAAAAAAAGAAATATAGGAAAAGAAAAAAAGAGATAAAGGAAAAGTAATGTATAGGGCGAATGAAAGGAGGATAGAAAACGGAAATATAGATGGATAAAATAGATAATTGAAAGTGAGAAGAGGCGGAAATTTATGTAAAGAGAAGGAAGAAAGAAAAAAATAAAGGAAGGAAAAAAAAGGAAACAGAACAGAAGGACCGAGATAATGAGCACGAGAAACATAGAAGAAAAAAGGAAAGGGAGAAGAAAAAAAGTAAAGTAAAGAATAGTCAGAAAATTTGTAAAATAGACGAAGTAAAATATAGACGGAGCAGAAGAAATAGAAGAGGAAGGAATAAGTAGAAAAGAAGAAAAAAAAGAAGAAGAAAGAAAAAAGACGTAGAAAATGTAAGAAGAACAGAAGAAGAGAAGTAGGAAATGTAGAAGAAAAGAAGAAGATAGATAAAAAAAATCGGAAAAAGGAAAAAACAAGCCAGAGAGAGAGAGACAAACAGACAGACAAACAGAGACAGAGAGACAAAAGGAGAGAGAAAGAGAGAGAGAGAGACAGACAGAGACAGAGAGACAGAAAAAGAGAGAGAGACAGAGACAGAGAGACAAAAAGACAGAGAGAGAGAGACAGAGACCGAGTCAAAGAGACAAAAAGAGATAAAAAGAGAGACAGAGACAGACAGGACAACAGACACGAAGCCCAAGCCCCGTCGGAGAGAGAGAGTGGCCTCGGCGGGAAGTCTTTGTGAGAGAGAAAAGCCCGAAGGAACAACAGCCCCTCGAATGGCGCCCGAAAGCCCGTGTCAGAAGCGCCGCCTTTTGTTGGGGGGGGGGGGGGAGAAGGGAGGGGGGAGGGTAGGGGGAAGGAAATTAGATGGGTTGGGGAGGGGAGGGGAGAGGAGAGGTTAGGGGGAGGGGGAGGGTGGGAGAAGAAGGGAGGGGGAGGGAGGGGGAGGGAAATTAGATGGGGTTAGGGGGGAGGTTAGAAGGGTAGAGGGGAGGTGGGGGAGGGAGGGGTGGAAGTAGGTTGGGAGGAGAGGGTAGGGGAGGGAAATTAGATGGGGTTGGGAGGGGGGGGGGAAAGGTTAGGGAGAGGGGAGGGGGAGAAGAAGGGAGGGGGAGGGAAATTAGATGGGGGTTGGGGAGGGGAGGGGAGAGGGAGGTTAGGGGGAGGGGGAGGGGTGGAAGGAGGTTGGGAGGAGAGTGTAGGGGGAGGGAAATTAGATGGGGTTAGGGGGGAGGTTAGAAGGGTAGAGGGGAGGGTGGGGAGGGAGGGTGGAAGTAGGTTGGGAGGAGAGGGTAGGGGGAGGGAAATTAGATGGGGTTAAGGGGAGGGGTGTGTAGGGGAGGGGGAAGTTAAAAGGGTGGAGGGTTGAGGGAAATAAGATGGGGGTTGGTGAGGGGGGGTTGGGGAAGGGAGGGTTTGAGGAAATTAGATGGGTTGGGGAGGGGAGGAGTGAGGGGGGTGTTGGGGGATGAGGTGGGATTGGGGAGGGGAGGGATGAGGGAAGGTTGGAGGATGGGGGGTGGGGGAGGTTGGGAGGCTAGAATGGTGGAGGGGTTGAGGAAAATTAGATGGGGTTGGGGAGGGGGAGGGTTTTGGGGATGAGGTGGGGGTTGGGGAGGGGAGGGATGAGGTGAGGGGAGTTTGGGAGGCTAGAAGGGTGGAGGGGTTTGAGGGAAATTAGATGGGGTTGGAGAGGATGAGAGGGAGGAGGGGAGGGGTGTTGGGGGTAGGGTGGAGGGATGGAGTGGGGTTGAGGGGCTGGAAGGGTGGTGGGGTTGAGATGCGGTTGGGAAGGATGAGAGAGGGGATGGGGTGGGGTAGAAGGGAGAGGTTTTTTATTATCATTATTTTATTTTAATATTCTTTCTCCTTATTTTTTCGTTATTTTGATCTGTCATCGTTTTCTATTTTTTTATTTTTGCTTTTGCTTTCTTTTTTCTGTTTTTTCTTCTTTCTTTTCTTTTTCTTTCTATTTTTTCCTTCTTTATCTTCCGTCCTTATCATCTCCCTTCATCCCAGCATCAATAAATCATAGTTCTCATTCCTCGTTCTCTGTGTCTGCCTATCTCCTCTGTCCTCTCTCTCTCTCTCATCTATCTATCTACTCTATCTATTTATCTCTCTCTCTCTCTCTCTCTCTCTCTCTCTCTCTCTCTCTCTCTCTCTCTCTATCTCTCTCTCTCTCTCTCTCTCTCTCTCTCTCTCTCTCTCTCTCTCTCTCTCCATCTATCTATCTATCTATCTATTTATCTATCATATTCTCTCCTTACCTTGGTATCTCTCGATCTCTCTCTTCTTTTTCTTTCTTCTTATGCTTCTCATTCTTTTTTTTTTCTTCTCCTTCACATTCTTCTTGTCCTTTTTCTTTCTTTCTTTTTTTCTTTTCTTTTTTATTTTTATTCCTATTTTTTCTTCTTTTTATTACTTCTCCCTTTTCTTCCTTATTCTTCTTTTTCTTTTTCTCTTCTTCTTTCTTTTTCTTTTTCTTCTATTTCTTCTTTTACTTTATCTTTCTTCTTATTCTTCTTCCTCTTTCCTCTCTCTCTTATTCTTATTTTTCTTCTTATTCTTTCTCCTTCTCCTCCTCCTTCGCATACACCCTTAATTAAAAAAGAACAAGACCTCAGCGTAACCTTGATAGTGGAAGAGGTCTCGATGTGGGTGTGGGTATGGGTAGTGGGGGTGGGGGTGGTCGTGGGTCGGTAATTGTGGGTGGTTGTGTAAGGTAGTGGGGGGGTGTAGTGGGGTGGGTAGGTGGGGGTGGGAGGGTAGTGGTGGGGGGGTAAGGGTAGTGGGGTGTGGGTAGTGGGTGTGTGAGTAGTGTAGTGGGGTAGTGGGGGTGGGGTAAGTTGGGTGTGGGGGTAGTGGGGTGGGTAGTGGGTGGTAGGAGTAGTGGGGGGTAGTGGGTGGTAGGAGTAGGGTGGTGTGGTGGGGGTAGTGGCTGGTGGTAATGGAACCAGGGTACCGCGGGGCAAAGACTGGCGGTATTTTGCTGGATATCGCCTCCCCACAATACTCGGGGGTATCGCCTCCCACAATACCCGGATATCGAGCCACAACCCAGTAGCGTTCCGGTTTTCGCTTTCCCATTGAAGGGCACAGCGGGGGGAGGGTTGGGGGGGGGGGGCATGATTGGAAAGGGGGAGGGGGGAGGGGAGAGGTCGATTCAGCGTCCGCCATCTTGCCTTCGTTTGGACACAAAGGAGGCGGCGACGCGATCCACAGGTAGGTGTGTTGTCGCTCCTTCTTTCCTTCTCCACCTGCGGGAGTTTAATGATTTTTTGGCGGGTGAGGAGGGAAGGGAGGGTAAGGAAGGAGGGAGGGGTGGGAGGGATGGGAGGGAAGGGAAGTAGGGAGGGATAGGATTGCGAGGGAGGGAAGGGAGGATGAGAGGGAGGGAAGGGGGAATGGGAGGGAGGGTAGGGAGGAAGGGGAGGATGGGAGGGATGGATTACGAGGAGGGATGGGAGGGAAGTGGGATGGGATTGTGAGGCTTTGGAAGGGAAGGAAGAGAGAGGGAGGGAGGGAGAGAAGGGAGTAGGGAGGTAAGGAAGGAGGGGAGATAGGGAAGGGAGGGGGGCAGGGAGGGAGAGAAGGTTGTAAAAAGAGGGACAGATGAAAGGCAAAAAGAAAGAGAAAAAAGGGAAGGAACAGGAAATAAAGAAAGAGAGAAGGGAGAAATAAAGGAAAGGAAACAGAAATAAGAAAGAGAAGAAAGGAAGGAAGAAATAAACAGAAAGAAGAAGAAGGGAGAAATAAAGAAAAGAAACAGAAAGAAGAAGGAAGAAAAAAGGGAAGGAATAACAGAAAGAAGGAGAAGAGGGAAGAAAAGGAAATAAAGATAAAAAAAGAAGAGAAAAGAGAGAGAAACCGTCTTGTGCCTCTCATTTGTAAGTCTTTTTCCACTCCGGAGACTCCCAATCGAGGGTTCCAACTGGGGGCTTCCGGTGGGCGGTCGCGGGACGGGCGGGCGGGGGGGGGGGGGGGGTCTCTTGTCGGAAGGAAGAGGTTCTGAGAGGTTGCGGGATTTTTTTTTTTTTTTTTTTTTTTTTTTTGAGGGGGGGGGGTTTGGGACGTTCTCGGGGCGGGGGGGGGGGTCTTTTCAGATTTTTAAGTTTTTTTTCAGATTTTACTCATATATATGTTATTTTTTTATGTATGAGAGTCATTCAAAACTTTTTTTGTGAATTCTTTCTAGTCTTTGAGGTTTTTGGATGAGGTTTAAAGGTCGTGGAGCCGTAGAATGAGGTTTCTATCTCTTTATTTATGTTCCCTTTTCATTCTCTTCTCCTCCGGTAAACAGCATGCGAGAGAGAGAGAGATGACGAGAGAGACGATGGATGACGAGAGGCAGATCCATATCGTACCTACAGAGGGAGAGAGATGCAGACGAGAGATGCAGAGATGAGACACCGAGGAAAGACGCGACCGAGAAGGTAAGACCGAGAGAGACGAGACAAACAGATGCACAGTGGCATTGAGTAATTGACGAGAGG
>NW_020872373.1:5000-7500 GCF_003789085.1 Penaeus vannamei | reverse complement strand
CGGATGGAAGATTAGGGTTCCTACATCCAATAAGAATTCAATTAAATTTGGGGTTTTAAAGAAGCATCAAATTCGAATTAACCTTGTATCAGGCTCGCCATATTGGTATTACCTCTCGTTATTATTACTATTATTGCTTGTGTGCGCTCTTGCCAGCCCGACCTGCCTAGGCCCAGGATTATTTTGTCGACACCCTTATTATGGGAGGTGATAAGAGCCAGTTTTCCTTGAACTTCATCAAACGCGTCTTTCGTATCCGATGAGAGGATTTTGACCCTTGAGGCGCCGCGTCTAAGAGAGGTTTTTCCCGTGATGCATCGACGGCCAAGGTTCACGCTGCAGTTAAGGGATTTCCGGTTCTATGTCGTCACGTCGTAAGGGCGGGAGAGGGGTCTCAGGCCGTCAGTGGGATACGCCCCTGTTCGGATTTTCAATGGTGTTTCAATTACAGTAGGTATCATGTGGGGATTAGGTGAAGATACAGTGGGTCGATGGAAAACGGAACTGCCTCAAGGTTTTGTCTATTTCGTTTCCTGTCCAGCTGTCACAGGAATCTCGCAGCCGACACGCACAGTAGACCAGCACGAAAATCAGGAATCGAAACCACCCGGACGCAAATCACGACCGGCCTCCGCAACGACCGCAGGCGCGCCTCTTCCGATGGGATATAAATAACGAAATCAGACGAAGGAATCCAGAAAATCGTGTGAGTGGCGCGCTGGACGAGAGCCTCCGCCGCCGCCACACCAGGTTTCCCGCAACACCCAAGAGACCCAGGCCGCGGATTAGGTTTTCATGAATTTTTATGTTTGTATCTCTTCTCGTATTTGTGGTGCGATGGATACATCTGGCAGCTGTGTTGAGGAGGAACCGGTAGCTTTTGTTGGCATCATGATTGGAAACAGAGTCAGGGATAAACTTGTTTGCCGGGACGAGGAGGAGACTGACCCTTGTGGCGGCGCGGGACAGCGGCCATTTTCCTTCTCCGAAACAAAGGGCGATACCTTTCGCTTATGAATAATGCCGCTCAAGTCATTACGAAGTGTCACTTTATAAATTGACCTTTTCTTAATTTCTCCGGACGTGCTCGCCGTTCCATCATAATTTCGTTTGTTCGAGCGTGGTCTGGCGCGCAATTTCGCACCGGTTCTTCGTCATTCTTGGAAGGTTAGGAGATGCACAGGAACACGACTTTGGAAAAGAATTCTATTTTTTCTTCCTTTTTCGTGATAATGCAGGGCTTCAGATTGTAATGATCTTTTTAGCTTTTGGAAACGTGAAAGACATTCTATGAATTATGACACAAGATATGTACATAAGAACGGCTTTGATGATATAATGAATTGCCAATAACAAGGTAATATATTAGTGATAACATTAAAAATAAACATACATTAGATAAGAATCGTCATTATTATCACGAATTCTTTTGCTAGAATCCACGTAATATAGGAAAAGGCAGACAAGAAAACTAAGAAAAGAATAGTCACACGGACAGATGGATAGATTGAGTCATGAAACAAAGCATGGCGCGCGGTTCCATTCCATGTCACCGACTAGAGCGAGAGATTGGAGAACAATTTCGGTGCTCTCGGGTATCCGGGGGAAAAATGGGCGAAGGGTGAAGGATAAAGAAGAATGGAAGACTTGAGGCAGAGATAGGACTTCGAACCCTCATAAAAAGGATGGGATTTGATGCGTTTTTGTTTCTCCTTTTTTTGTATTTCTTTATTTTTCGTTTTCTTTTCTATTATTTTTACTTCGGTGGGTTTCTGTAGGTGTTGATGTAGGAAGAGGTTATGTTCTATAGAATGATGTTCTTTTATTAAACGATTTTGATTGTGTGTTATGATCAGAGTTTATCGATAAATGTTCTTTTTACGTATTTCAGACCAACCCCAGTCTGCCTCCTCACCCTTCCTCCATGACAGCGGAGGGAAATCTTTGGCCACAGCAGGATAGAGCCGCTTCAATGAAGACCCATAAAACACAACTTCAATGCGTTTGAGTGCCAGCCAAGACACTCCCGCTCCCTCCTCCCCCTCTCCCCCATCGCCCTGGCAGTGGCACAGCGCCGCAATCCAACCGTGTCCAGTCTTAGTCTCCAGGAACACCTTACACCGCTCTGGGCCTCTGCGTGTGCGCGTGTGTGCGTGTGTAAGCTCAGATGTTCCTTGGAGACGTCGGTAAAGTTTCTGAATTTTGTCCCAAGCGTGCTGGGTCTCCCCTACCGCCATTCGGGCTTGTTTATGGGACAGTGTATACCTCTTAATTCGTCCCGCACTATGTTCTCTTTCAGGTTTGTTCAAGTGGTAGTGACTGTCCCCCTCGCGCTGGCCTGTATCACCCCTCAGGCCTGTAATAGATGTCTTCCATGTTTAGCCAATTAGCTTAACGTGCGTGCGTACTGTTGTGCGTGTGTGGTTGTGTGTGTGTGTGTGTGTGTGTGTGTGTGTGTGTGGTGCCAATTGTCCTAAGCCTTGCATTTTTCTCTGTCTTG
>NW_020872372.1:240000-307500 GCF_003789085.1 Penaeus vannamei | reverse complement strand
TAGATAATATATAGTAATATATGATATATATATAGTATATAGATTAGTATTATAGATATTATATGTGTTCGATGTGGTAGGTTAGACTAGTACATAGAGATAATAGATATATTTTGGTGATATATGGATGTTATTGTAGTGTGATGGATAGATATAATAAATAAATAATAAATAATGTTAGTATTAAATAAAATAATTAGAGTAGATTAGGTACTAGCTCGGGTGTGTAGAGTCGCGCGTAGATAGTTTGCCCTCCAACCGGAACACCGGCTTGGCCTCAGACGCTGTGTGTGTGTGATATAACTAACCCGTGATGCCTTTGGGTGTTATTGGGGATCTTAGCAGATATTGTAGAGTCGTGATCAAATGAAAACTTCAACCGGAACTAATGGGCTTGGAATTTTAGTGTGCGGTCTGCGACTTTGTTTGTTGTTTCGATTGTGTTCGGCCTGGGGAGATGAGATCGTGTTTTTGATCCAAACATACCTTCGAATAGGGGGAAAAAATTGATGTAAGTCGAGCATTAGTTGATGCTACTATTGTTGAATTTTGTAGATGACGTTTTGGCCTTGATTGAGCCTATCGTCCGTGAATGTGTGTGTGTGTGGCTGTTTGTGGGGTGTATTAGGCTTAATCTAACTACCTTTGCTGTCCTTAACGTGACTCGTCTTACAATGTGTTTCGGTTAAAGTTGCCATTTTGGCTCTGTGTGTGATGACCTAATGTTGTGTGTCAAACGTGAGATTGACTACAAAGACGGATTCTGAACGAAAAAAATCTTCTTGTTGAAATTTACCAAAAGGATTTGTACATTTTACTGTACCAAGATTTTTCAAATCGTTGACCAAAAAGCTATTAGTGAATTAGATGCCTTCAAAGGTGTCCTTATGTCAGTTTGAATGACACACTTTGCGATGCATGAGACGCTATTAGGGTATTTACAGTATTCCACGGTTTTTTCATTTTCTTTTGATTAGCTATTATGAGATCGTTCTGGGTGATTTTGAAGTGTGTGTAGTGTTTATAGTGCAATTACTGTTTATTCGATTGTTCAGCAAGAACCATGGCGAGCTTAGTAGTCCGCACTCTGACGTGTACTGTTTTAACTGGTGCTTGTCGTGATGTTAGTGACATTGCTGACCTGACTAGGGATGTCTGGCTGATGTGCTGTGATTGTCGCTAATCTGATCCGATGCCCATTTCACTTACCACTAGTGCTAGCAGATGACTGATGGCTGGTAGGCGGCGTGAGTCGTTTATGACTTGATAGTGGGTTGATGAATGACAGAACAGATTTGAATCCGGGATTTGACTGACGTGGCTTGATCTTAGTTTTAGTTGTTCTTTGTGTGGTTTGATGTGTTTGGGGGTGTGGTGAAGGAATGGTAACTGGAATGGCTACTTTTGTAGTTAGCTAGGTGATTTGTTTGTTTGTTGTAGCTGTGTAGTTGTGTGTGTGTTGTGTAGACAGTGTAGTGTGCTGATTTTATATGACTGACTGACTCAATGACTGAGGGACTTAGGTACTGAGTTAGCAGTCATACTCTTCTCAGTGCTGTCAATATGGCTGATCACAGGGATGCACTTGGCTGCTTCTCGGATGTTTGGCAGTTTTTTTTTTTATGATTTCATGTATGTCTACTATCATTATAGGTTCAGTCGTGGCGTGTGACGTGTTGTGTGGTGCGGATTGGGTCGCTATAGTCCCTTTCTTTGTTTTCAAGATCTAATTTGTTTGTTCGTTACTTAATATATTGTGGCGGTTTTATGCATAAAAGTGGTGTCACTTCCCAAAATTAATTTTAAAGGGGCTCCCTGAACCAGTCTTAATCTAATAGTGTGTGTCCCAGAATTACTGTGCTAGTGCATGATAGTGTTTTGTGTGTTGTGTTGTGTGTGTGTGTGCTGTGTGTGTTGTGTGTGTGCTTGTGTGTGTGTGTGTGTGTTGTGCGTGTGTGTTGTGTGTGTGTCTGTGTGCTGTGTGTGTGAATGTGTGCGCGCATGCTTGTGTGTGTGTTGCTGCTGTGTGTGTGTGTGTGTGTGTGTGTGTGTGTGTGTGTGTGTGTGTGTTGTGTGGTGTGTGTGTGTGTGCATGCGTGTGTGCGTGTGTGTGTGTGTGTGTGTGTGTGTGTGTGTGTGTGTGTGTGGTGTGGTGTGTGTGCGGTATAGGTAACGAGCACCTGTCCGTGTTTATATTTGACATTGAGCAGCAACGAACGCGTACTTGCTGTAGATGCTGTAGTTGTTGCAGTGACCTTTTGACCCGCGTGAGGTCAAGCCGAGCGTGACATCACCCCAGTGGCCGCCCCGGGTAGACTGCCCTGCCGCCGCGGCGCCTCTGCTCGCCCCCCCCCCCCCCCCCCGTGATGGTGGGGGGTGGGGGTGGGGGGGGTTGAGGGGGGTTCGGACACTTCTTCGGGTTTATGGGTTTTCACTTTGTTCGGTTTTTGGCTTTTGTTTGTGTCTTTGTTGTTGTTATTGGACCATTGTCATTTTTGTTTTTTTTCCATATTCTATTCTCTCTTCCTTCTTGTGTACTTCCTCTCATGCCTCTCTTCCTTTTTCTTCTCTTCATCATCTTTTCTTATTCTTCTTCCTCCTCCACCTCTTTTCTCCATCCTATTTCCATCCCTCTCTCCTCTATCTCACTCTCTCCCTCTTTCCTCCACCTTCTTCTCTTCCCCCTCCTCTTATATCCTCCTCTTCCTCCTCCGCCTCTTCCTTCCTACTTACTCCTCCTCTTATTCTTCCTACTTCCTCCTCTTCTATATTCTTCCTCCTCCTCCTCACCCTCCTCCTCTTTTTCCTCCTCCCTCCCTCCTTCTCTCCCGCCTCCCTACCTCCTCTCTCTCTCGATCCTTCCCACTTTAGAGCCCACCTCCCTCCCTCCTCCCTTCCCCCCCCTCCCACCCTCCCTTCCTCATCCCTTCTCCCACCCACCCCTCTCCTTTCCCTCCCTTCCTCCCGTTCCCCTTCTTCTCATCCATATCAAGACAAACAGACACAGATAAGATGTATGGGCAGACCAGATATAACGGCCTCTCGGAGTCTATACTAAATAAACAGCTTACAATCAATGAAAGAACTTTATGATTATCACAATCATTTAACTTGATTTAAGAACACTCGGACGATGAATTCCGGAGAAGGTGGCATAAAACCAGTTTATTGATAGTCTGCTGAAGATATCAGAAATTCTTGCACATACACGCGGACTCCTATACGTACAGCATACATGCACATGATATATGTAAAACTGACATACGCACATGCAGATGAAAACGTATACGCAGAGATAGGAACTTACATGTACGTTCGCAGATGTTATTATAGCCACAGTGACGCATAGTACACACACACACACACACACACACAAGCAAGCGCGCGCACACGCACCAGAAGCGCCCGCGCACACACACACACACACACACACACATGCAACACACAACACACACACACACACACCACACACACACCACACACACACACAACCACACACGCACACACACACACTCACACAGGCCACACACACCGCGCACCACAACGTACACACACCTACACACACACACACACAACACACACACCACACACACACACACACACCACACACGATCACACTCAGCACTGATCTAAACACAGATACACACACACACTACTACTACACCACCTAACATCCGTCACACACCATAACACACAGACACACACTATCACACACACCATCAACACTTCACGACTAACATATAACCATAAACTACACACACAAAGCACGCACACACACACACACACACCACACACACACACTAACACTACATCAAACGCTGTGCTATGCGATGCTACGATGTGTGTGTGGACGCACACGCACACACACTGACATCACGTGCTAGTGCAACAGCACGCACACGACTACAACGCACACACACCACTGTAGAGTCGTCTGTCTTAGCTACATCGCTACTACATATCAATCTACTGTGAGCCAGACAGCACAATATCTGCAGACACACAAATGATTTCAACACATAAATACACTGCAATCAATACCTACACAATACCCGACGACTATGCCGACAAACACACACATTTCACTTACACAGCGCCAATGGAAACTGAAGTCATTCGTAGCATTTCAGGCACAACTAGCTACACACATCTAGCGAGACACACACTTAAGTATACACACCACAACACACACACACTAACAACGGTACGAGTGTCAAATGAAGTATCTTGGTTCGCGGGTGTGTTATAGATATATCCTGAAGGTCTCCGCAGTTAGTATTGTTGATTGTATTTATTCTATTGGATGTCATGGCAGTTTTTTAGTTGTTTCTCATCCTCTGCCTATATCTCAGTTCTCTCGTCAAGATTGTTGTCTGATATAATCTGTTCTAGTGTTCTGCGCCCTACCTGCTTTCATTCTTCGCTTCCTCTTTTGTACCCCCTGGACTCCCAAGCTTCTCTTCTTCTCCGTCATTTTCTACTCGGTCAGTACCATGCCCGTGCTTACACACTCACTTCATTCTCTCTCTCTCGTCTCTCCTCTCTCATTTGCGGTCATGCAGCTTCATGCGCAATGGACGTTACTCACTCTGGTCTTTGCAACTTCCCCTTCTCTGTTATAATACAACACTTATTGACCATGTGTCTAGGACCGAGAATACGTCTCTTAGGCAGCTGCGGGAGTATGTAAGCGAACGGGAGGGAAATACGAGGGAGGGACGCATGGAGTATTAGAGAAATGTGTATTGCGGATTTATTCAGAGGAGCTCAGCTGAATGATGAGAGGACGTGTATGTGAATGTGAAATAGTTACTGGTTGAGCACACCTTGGCGATTGTATTGTTATATAGCATTATTCGTTTGAGGGAGGAAACAACAGAGATGCGAATGTGATATCATGGTGGAAGTGTGTTATACATTTGATGAATTTTAGTCCGGATTTCCAGATTTAAGGGATGATGGATTTCTTACATATTGTATGAAGATGATTGTAAATAGTAGTGTCCCTTTGCGTATTGAGGAGAGTAGGTGTGGAGAAATGAGAGGATGACTAGGTGGAAAGTTTATGAATGATCGCTTTTGTCAAGATTATGGTAGGATGTCGGGCTGGAGCGCTTTGCGGAGGATGTATGTGGAGATTGTGTGATCGAATAGACTGAGCCTTTGATGAGGGGAGGAGGCATTCGTGAAATGGCAGAAAAGTGGATCACGTTTTGGGGATGAGCTTGAGAAGTGAATTAGGGTAGTCGTGGAAGGGCATGTGATCAGGGACCCAGTGACATATGGTAGAGGGAAATCGATTGGGAATAGAAGTGCATCTTAACCTAATATTAGAGAAAGAAAATGATGATAATGATCCGTAGCGGTATCACGTGATCATAGTTTAATTAACCTCATAATCAGGGAATTAGTAGATATAGAGGAATAAAGAGTTTAAGTTTTAGGAGAATAACGAATAATCAAAAGATAAAATTTATTATGATAAAGATAGTTCAACGGAGTAGCTAGAAGATAATATGAAGATAAAAAAAGAATTTAACGCAAGGAAAGTGAGATGCGCATGGAAGGAGAGAAGGAAAAAGGAAAGGAGAGAAAGAAAGAGAAAGGGGTGGTGGGAAAGAGGAAGTGAGAGAGAGAGAGGGAGGGAGGAGGAGAGGAGGAAGAGGAGAAGAAGAAGAAGAAGAAGAGAAGAAGAAAAAAAAAAGAAAAAGAAAAAGAAAAAGAAGAAGAAGGAGAAGAAAAAGAAGAAGAGGAAGAGAAGGGAGAAGAGGAGGAGGAGGAGGAGGAAGACTAGAAGGTTCTCTCGCTCGAGCTATCAGTCCCCATCAGAATTAACACGTGGTGTGTAAGTACTCTCATAATGGACGGAGTCGACTCACGCTCCCGGCCGGACTAGCCGATCGCCCTCTGCTCCTTTCTTCTTTTTTTTCTTATTCTCTGTCTTCGTGTTTTTTTTTCTGTTCTTCTTCTTCTGCTTTCGTCTTCTTTTTATTTTTTTTTTAATTCTTCGTCTTCTGCTTCCCTCTTTTTCTTATTCTTCGTCTTCTGTTTCCCTCTATTTTTTTTCTTATTCTTCGTCTTCGTGTTCTTTTTTTTTCTTCTTCTTCTTCTTCTTCCCTATATTTTCTTCTTATTCTTCGTCTTCTGTTTCCCTTTATTTTTTTCTTATTCTTCGTCTTCGTGTTTCTTTTTTTTTTGTTCTTCAGCTTCCCTCCATTTCCTTTTCTTATTCTTCGTCTTCTGCTTCCCTCAATTTTTTTCTTATTCTTCGTCGTCGTGTTTTCTTTTTTTCTGTTCTTCTTCTTCTTCGTTGTCGTCCTTGTAGTTTGGTTTGTTTCTTTTCTGATATTGCTGCTGCTTCTTTCTTCTTCATTATCACCGTCTTCTTTTTCGTCTCCTACTTTTTTTCTTCTTTTCATTTTTCTTCTTCTCCTTGTCCTTCATCGCATCAGCATCTTCTTCTTCTTTTTCTTTCTTTTCATCTTCTTCTTCTTTTTCTTTTTCTTCTTTTCTTTTTCTTCTTCTTCTTTTTCCTCTTCTTCTTTTTCTTCTTCTAAGATCTTCATTATCATCTTCTTCTTCTTCTCCTCCTCCTCTTCTTCGTCTCCTTTCCTCCATCCTAATCTAAAAAATCATCGGCAACAAATTGCTCAAAAATGGGAACTAAGACAAAAATCCCAACAGATTGGCCTCAATTTTCCATTTTCTGAAACCCCACAAAACTAGTGCGCCCTAGTAACTCTATCAGGAGGGGAGTTGGGAGGAGGAAGGGAAGGAGGGCAGGGAGGGGGGGGGGGAGGGGCAGGAGGAGGGGGTAGGAGTGTTGCGGTGTTCTTCACTTGTCACTTGATCCTTTTTCTTCTGGCAACCGCAACAGGCTTCGATGCTTTTTTCTGAGGATTAGAATCTTTCGATGCTCTTTTGTTTATCTTCCTCTCTTTTTTCGAAGCTTGCATTTCTAAGATTTATTAAAGGTCCCATTAGTTTTTTATACCATATATGTACTCATTATGTTTTTTTTTTATACATTTATATGCATATAGGTGTGTATATATAGAGAGATAAATACATAAANCTCCTTTCCCTTTCCCTTTCCCTCTCCCTCTACTCCCTCTCCCTCTCCCTTTCTTTCACAATTCCCTTATCTTCCGAACAACAAACACAACAAACACGGCGCCCAGAACCAAGTGCTTCCTCCGCCGCCCGCGTCTAAATCACCGTCTTTTATCTCGTCCCTTATCTAAAGCACCTTCAAGAGCGCGCCTTCTTAGTGCTCGGCTGAAGGGGGAGAACACGGACATAATCGGCGGACAAATAAACAACAAATGCACATTAAAAAAAAAGAAAAGATAATGAACAAAAACAGAACATCCCGAAGAGATTGGTGTACTTGTTCAGCGTTCACACCTGCTGTCTGAAAGGCTACTCACCTCGAGACAAGTTTCCACCCCTCTCCCACTTCCCTCCCCTCCCCTCCTCCCTATCCACTACCCCACACACACACACACCTGCGCAAACAAACAAACACACACAGACAAGCAAGCGAGGTCGTAAATGGAGAGTGACGTCACAACCTTCCCTCTTTATTCAACTTTTACACAACGCTTCGGCTCATTCGTGCATTCGCCTCTTTCGCCGCCGCTTTGTTTGTTTCGGCTGGCTATGTTGGCGTTTTATTTGAGGTTTTAATGGGACAATACCTCTTCTATTCTTACTTTCGCTCTCTCGCTCTCTCATTTTCCTCTTCCTCTCCTCCTCTTTCTTTGACTTCCTCTCCCTTTCCATATAACTTTTCTACACCCTTTCTTTTCCTCTCTCTCTCTCTCTCTCTCCCTCTCCTTTTCCATATACCTCTTCTGCTCCCTTTCTTTTCCTCTCTCTCCCGCTCCCGCTCCCTCTCTTTCTTCCCCTTTCTCCCTTTCCGTATACCTCCTCTCTCTCCCTCTCCTTCTTCCCTCACATCCTCTCCTTTCCCATATACCCCTTCTACTTCCAGTCTTTTCCCTTTTTTTCTCTCTCTCCCTCTCCTTTTCTTTCGCCTCTCCCTCTTCTGCTACCTTTCTTTTCCTCTTTCCCTCCCTCTTCCTCTCCCTCTCAATTCTTCTCTCACGGTGGAAGTTTCATGAATATCGATGCTTATTTTTAACCCTTCACTTCACATTACTTTCCAAAATAAACCAGTTTGTTTATTTATCCGCTTGTTTATCCACGAAGAGAAACGAATAAGCAAAAAGTAAGATGAAAACGGAGAGTAAAGAAGACGAGGAAGGGAGCACAAGAAAACGAAAAGAGGACAAGGGAAAGAGAGGAAAAAGGTAAAAAGGGAGGAAAATGGGAGACAGTTACAGCACTCGAAATTCTGTCAGGATATCATAATGACTACGAGACACCTGCTCATCTGCAGCTCGCACCTGCAGGCGCCCCTCTCTCTCCCTCCCTCTCTCTTTCTCTCTTTCTCTCTCTCTCTCTCTCTCTCTTTCTCTCTCTCTCTCTCTCTCTCTCTCTCTCTCTCTCTCTCTCTGTGTGTGTGTGTGTGTGTGTGTGTGTGTGTGTGTGTGTGTGTGTGTGTGTGTGTGTGTGTGTGAGAGAGAGAGAGAGAGAGAGAGAGAGAGAGAGAGAGAGAGAGAGAGAGAGAGAGAGAGAGAGAGAGAGAGAGAGAGAGAGAGAGAGAGAGACAGACAGACAGAGAGACACAGAGATCGTCATCATCACCACATCGCTGTCATCTCGCGACCTGCAAGTGCAACAAACACGCAAGTGTTGACTTATCAACACAAAACAACGACGTCAACAGCGCCAGCGGGAGACAGCCGACAAACAGCAGGCAACAGCTGCTTCCCCTCCTCACCCACCACACCTTTCGGGTTGCTCTTCCTCGCCTGCAACGTGAGTGCAACATCAACGCCATATTTTTTCCCCGACGCGCCCAAAGAAGGCCCCGTAAAGACGGAGCCGCGTGCAAGCTCTTCTCAAAACAACAGGTTGCTCTCTTGCGAGGCAGGCGGCGCGCGGGGCCAGCGCTCGCTTTTTGCGCGCCGCCGCCTGCTCGGAGGTTCGGAAAAAATAATAATACGAGCGAAACTTGTATAAAAAGAATCCAAATGTGGAAATATGTATATGTATGTATATACGTCGTGTGTGTGTGTGTGTGTGTGTGTGTGTGTGTGTGTGTGGTGTGTGTGTGTGTGTGTGTGTGTGTGTAGTGTGTGTGTGTGTGTGTGTGTGTGTGTGTGTGTGTGTGTGTGTGCGTGTGTGCGTTGTGCGTGTGCGTTGTATTGCTGTAATAACAATAACAATGATAACATTAAAGATTTGTAATTATAATAAATTATAAGACAAAAAAGACAAACAAAAGCAAATAGTAGCAATAATAACAACAACAATAACAATAATAATAATAATAATAACAATGCCGATACATTATCATCATCGCCATCACCATCATCAACAACAACAGCTACGATCATCACTACAACAATCACTATACCCATTACCAACCCTGCTACCACCACTACCAATACCACTCGTAGCAACACCCACCCAGTCACCACCAGCACCACCACCACCACCATCGCTAATAACACCAATAACAACCACAATTACCGCATCAACAGCAAAGAACAGCCCTAAACATCAATAAAACTACTTTGTTTACATCTCCTTAAAAAATTCCCAGAAGGTGTGCACAGGTTTACTGAAGATGTTGGCAGCTTCTCCTCCTTGAGGCTAAGAGGGAGCGACAAGGAGGAGCGGGAGGAGGAGAGTGAAGGTGAGGGGAGGAGGAGGAGAGGAGGAGAGAGGAGGTGGTGAGAGATGGTAGAGGTGAGAGGTGGAGGAGAGGAGGAGAGGGAGCGGAGGGTGAGAGGTGTAGAGGAGAAAGTACGTAGAGGTGGAGAGGTGGAGGAGAGGAGGAGGAGGAGGGAGGAAGAGGAGGATGGGAGGATGAGAGAGGAGGAAGAGATTGAGGAGATGGGAGAGAGGAGGGGAGGAGAGGAGGAGGAGGTGAGAGGTGAGAGGAGCAGATGGGAGGAGGTGGAGGAGGAAAATGAAAAAAAAAATAAAAATAAATAACTAAAAAACGAAAAAAAGAAAGAAACGTAAGAAAACCAAATACATAACAAAACCAACGCGACTAAGAAGGCCGCCCCACGAAGGCTGAATTAGGCCCCTGGATCTGGGACAAGTCCGAGTTATGTTAATAAGTCTTCTCCGACCCGGATTAGGAACCGCCTCTGCCAAAGCCTCTTACGTCTTTTTCTTATTTCTCCTTTCTTCCTTTTTTCCCTTTCTTCCCTTTTTTTCGCAAAGAAGTCTAATCCGCCACCGATTCTGTATACCTCTTATCCCTAAGGAGAAACAGAGGAGGAATTCTCATCTTTATCTCGCCTCCAAAATGAATTAGAGGAGGAAGGTTAAGAAAACTGGCTTTTTAAGTGAAAATTCGGGATAATGTGATAAGAGAAAAACCTAAAGACAAATCTACCGCTGGTAAGTGTCGTAGGAAGAGCAATAAATAGATAGAATAAATAAATAAATAAATAAATACTTAAATAAATTAATTGGCGAATAAAATTGCCAAACAAATAAATAAACAAGCGAATAAAATTGACAAACAATGAAATAAGCAAATAAAATTAACAAACAAATAATTAATAAGCGAATAAATTTGACAAATAAATAAATAATAAGCCAATAAAATTGCCAAAACAATTAATAAATAAGTGATAACAAAATAGAAAAAAAAAATAAATAAGCGAATAAAAGACAAACAAATAAACTAATACAAACATAGAGAACAACAAAAATAACCCACAACCGTATTCTGAAAAGAAGCCAATAACGAGAACAAGATACCTAATCAGTAGGGGGGGAGATCAAACGATATGGTAAAAATCACGGAATTAAAGGGAAAGATAGGAAAGGAGGGGAGAGAGAGAGAGGAAGAGGGTGAGGGAGGAGGGAGGGGAGGAGAAGGGAGGGGAGGGGAGAGGGGAGAGGGAGAGAGAGGAGAGGGAGAGGGAGAGGGAGAGGGAGAGAGAGGAGAGAGCGTGAGAGAGAGAGAGAGAGAGAGAGAGAGAGAGAGAGAGAGAGAGAAGAGAGAGAGAGAGAGAGAGAGAGAGAGAGACAGACAGACAGACGTTTTACACGAAGTGGAAGAAGAAAAAGAAAAAAAAAAAAAGCAAAAAAAAAAAACGCAAACC
The DNA here is from genome assembly GCF_003789085.1 of Penaeus vannamei. Classification (NCBI taxonomy): domain Eukaryota; kingdom Metazoa; phylum Arthropoda; class Malacostraca; order Decapoda; family Penaeidae; genus Penaeus; species Penaeus vannamei. Next base: position 296,299 of record NW_020872372.1, on the reverse strand, counting down.
AAAAGAAAAAAAAAGGGGGGGGGGGGTCCACGCCATCGCGTTGCCCCCCCCCCACCCCACCCCACCCCTCCCTCGGTCACGCAAGGAGGCCATCTGACACGATAACCCCCCGCCCGTTGTCGGCTCTTATCGTGTACCTCATCGGCTGGACTGGCCCTCCCCCCCCCCCTTTGGCTATGGCCCTTTCAAGCCCTCGTCTCCTGGCCTGTACTCCGCTAGGCATGAATGGCACTCCCCATTCAGAGGCACAGCTGCCAAAAAGAAAGGAGGAGGAGGAGGAGGGGGGACAGGGAGAGGAGGGGACGAGGAGAGGGAGGGGGAGGAGGAGAGGGAGGGAGGAGCAGAGGGAGGGAGGAGGAGAGAAGAGGGAGGAGGAGAGGGAGGGGAGGAGGAGAGGGAGGGAGGAAGAGGGGGGGGGAGAAGGAGAAGAAGGCGAGGAGAATGGGGAGAGGGGAGCAGAGAGAGGAGAGGGGAGAGGGGAAGGATTCATCTTGAGAGAGGAACGTCAGACAGGAAGCACGGTACATCGGCATAGAAAGGATAACAATCGGCCACGTGGGCTGCCGTGGAGTTGTTCGCCGAGGAATATTCGGACTGTCCGACTTGCGAGGTGGTTCGTGCTTGTCCTTGTTCTTGTCTTTTCTTATTCTTTATTCTTTTTCGTGTTATTATAATGACTTATCATCACCATCAACGTAATTATTGATCTTTCTCATTAGTCAAATACGGGATTTTGATTATCAATGCCATTATTATCATTTATCATATCATCATCATTCATCTATCATCATCATCATCACCACCACCACCACCATCATCTCATCACATAACACACCATCACTTCATCTTCCTTATCATTATCAACATGATCATCACGATCATCATCAACCATTACTGTACGTATTGCTATCCTTAATCATATTCCTACACTTATTACCAAACAGCCCTTGCTTCACCGCCAACAAGTGGCTCTAGGAAAAGGGGTTCCGACATGGCCACGGGGTACTTTTCTGGGGTGGGTGGGGTGGGGGGAGTGGAGAGGGAGTGGGAGAGAGTGTGAGTGCGAGTGAGAGAGGGGAGAGAGAAGAGAAGGAGAAGAGAGGGAAGAGAGAGGAAAGAGAGAGGGAGAGGAGAGAGAGAGAGAGAGAGAGAGAGAGAGAGAAGAGAGAGAGAGAGAGAGAGAGAGAGAGAGAGAGAGAGAGAGAGGAGAGAGAGAGAGAGAGAGAGGAGAGAGGAGAGGGGGGGGGGCATGGAGCATATCAATAAATCTTTCCACAAAGTATTCTTGTCCCGTAGCCACTGACACCATTACACTAATCATAACTAGAAATAACTGACTCTGAAAAGATGACAGTCACTGGTGTTGCGAACCACTGATCTGAGTAACCGATCGATAAAAAATGCCATCCAAATTCTCAAAGCAGCGCCAGATAAATGCCAGTGTAAGATTTAGATTTGAAAGTAAAAAAAAGTAAAAAAAAAAAAATAATAATAAAATATAATAATAAAACATATACCGAAGACACTCTAACATGTAAAAAGAGGAAGAAAAAAAAAACACCAAACATGCAAAAGTGGAGAAAAAGAAGAAAAAAAATAAACATCCATACACGAAAAGCAAAGAACAACGAAACGAGTTAAAACAGCATAAAAAAACAACCAACCGCAGAAGAGAACCGAAGCGGAGCGAGTTCTTTGAAAGCAGAAAGCAACGACGTGGATGCCAAGCAATACCCAAGGTGAGGCAGGCAAGCAGTAAGCCGCCATAAGGAGTTGTGGGAGGGGGAGGAGGAGGGGGGGACTCCGAGGATGAGGGGAGGGGAGGGGGACTCGAGGGATGAGGGGGAGAGGATGGGGGGAAGGGGCTTCGAGAAGAGAGGAGGGAGGGGGGTGGAGGATGGGGGTATAGTAAACACGCTGGCGGTGGAGGAATCGACGTCCTGAGATGCACCATCCCCCTCCCCCCCCCCCCCCCCCTTTTCGCTCTCTCTCTCTCTCTCTCTCTCTCTCTCTCTCTCTCTCTCTCTCTCTCTCTCTCTCTTCTCCTCTCTCTTCTCTCTCTCTCGCTCGCTCGCTTTCTCTCTCGCTCCCTCTTTTCTCCTCGCTCCTCTCTTTTCTCTCTCGCTCCCTCTCTTTCTCTCTCGCTCCCTCTCTTTCTCTCTCGCCTCCCTCTCTTTCTCTCTCGCTCCCTCTCTTTCTCTCTCGCTCCCTCTCTTTCTCTCGCTCGCTCTCTTTCTCTCTCGCTCCCTCTCCTTCGCTCCTCTCTCGCTTCTCTTCTCTTGCTCCCTCTCTTTCTCTCTCGCCCTCTCTTTCTCTCTCGCTCCCTCTCTTTCTCTCTCGCTCCTCTCTTCTCTCTTGCTCTCTCTTTCTCTCTTGCTCCCTCTCTTTCTCTCTTGCTTTAACTCTCACTCTCACTCTCTCGCTCCCGCTCCCAATCTCAATCCTACTCCCACTCCTACTCCAACTCTCTCCTCTCCTTCTCCCTCTCCCTCTCCTTCTCCCCACTCCTACTCCTACATCTTCTCCCTCTCCTTCTCTCGCACTTTTAAAATCACTTTCTCTCTTTCTTTATCTGTAAACTTTTACTTAAAGAAGCTAAAATAATCCCAAATCCTTTTAAGCGAACCCTCCCTCTCTCCCTCCCTCCCTCCCTCCCACTCTCATCTTCCCTTCTCTCCCTCTCCCTTCGTGTCAAGCAAAGCAAAGAAAAAAAAAAAAGAAATGACAGAGGGCAAAGCCAACGTAAAAAGCCCGCCAAAGCAAATAGATGGAAGCAACGTGGCGAAGGGGCGAATGAGGGGAGAGGAGAGAGAGAGAGAGAGAGAGAGAGAGAGAGAGAGACGAGAGAGGAGAGAGAGAGAGAGAGAGAGAGAGAGAGAGAGAGAAAGAGAAAGAGAAAGAGAGAAAGAGAAAGAGAGAAGAGAGAAGAGAAAGAGAGAGAGAGAGAGAGAGAGAGAGAGAGAGAGAGAGAGAGAGAGAGAGAGAGAGAGAGAGAGAGAGAGGACGAGAGAGAGAGAGGGTGGAGGTAGGGAGGGAAGAAGGAGAGAAAGGGAGGAGTGAGGGGTCGGGGAGAGAAGGAGGAAGGGAAGGAATGATGAGGGCCGGATGGGGAGGGGAAGAGGAAGGCGGACAGGGAGGGAGGGAGGGAGGGGGGACTATGGCACACAGTGACTAATTCAGCGTGAGTCATGCAACGACTATCGATACCAACGCCGCTGCTGTTCATGATCTTTCCCTTCCTCTTTCATCTCCTTCGCCTCCGCCGCAGACGCCACGCACTTCCGATCTCTAAGTATCTCTCATATCCATTTCTTATATATATTTTTTTCACTCTCAACGACGTAAGACAAAAAAAAAAAAATAAAAAGCTTGCAGAAGAAAACAAAGAGAGCGAAATATGCGCCGGCCACATGGAGTGCTCTGGTGGGGTTTGCGCGTCATATTTATGCGCTGGCAATTGCACGCGGAGCAGGCCAGGCTCCCGGATGCAACATGGATTTAGACCAGAGGTTGCAATCCTTACCTTATGCACCCCGGCCCTCCTGAACCCCCTACCCTAACCCCTACCCCTAACCCCCTCACCCCGACAGCTGAGAGTCTGCAAGCAATCATTACATCTCCCCCCCCCCCCCTTTGCTGTTCACGTTCAGATCTCGAGATGATGAAAACGAGAGAGAGAAAAAAGCGAATAATTAAAAACCACTTCTAACCCCTTTGCGCTCGCCATCACGTCATCGTATTGGTTTGCGATATTGATATTCATCTCCCCGAACCGCCCTTGTCTCCCCCGCTGATGCCGCTTTGGCCTTCCTTTCATCTTGCTCTTCCCCTCCTCCTCTTCTTTCATTCTCCTTCCTCCGCTACCCTTTTATTTACGCGTTCGCCTTCACTTTTGTTTTCTTCCTCATAAACCATTACTTGAAACCCTATCCCTACCGCCCCCCCCCCTTCTACCACCTCCTGCCACGCACGAAATCACAACCACGCTTACAAACTCTACGGCGCACAACCCACGTTTCGGCACCGCAACCTCCGCGCTCCGCCCTCGAACATCTCCCGAAAACGACTCCCCTCACCACCCCCCCTCTACCACACCTCCCCCCTTACGTATAATCCTGCCAACGACCTCCCCGACGCAAAAAAGACGACCACAACGACCTCAGAAACTAGAAAGAGGGCAAAAGAACAAGAGACGACAAAGACGACGACAAAGACGGCGCCACGACGACTCCAGCAACTCCGCGAAGACGACAGAGGAGGAAGAAGAAGGGAGATGATGAAGATGGCGCGGAGTGAAATGCAAATGAGAGATGTTATCGGGCATCTCAATGACGACGACTACCTCGGGACGACTCGCTGGCGTCCCGCGTCGACACGTCCGCAAGCACGCTCCTGATAATTGCTTCTCTTAATGACTCGCGCCCACGACTGTCTGTCTGCCTGTCTGTCTGTCGTCTGTTGCATCTCTGTTTAGGTTGTCTTCCGGCCTCCTGTTTGCCCTCTTGTCTGTGGTGTCTGTCTGTCCGTCTGCCTATCGATCTACCTATCTTTCGGTTTGTGTTGTCTATTTGTCTGTATTGTCTGTCTGTCTGCCTGTCTACCTGTCTGTTTGTCTGTGATGCCTGCTTGTTTGTCTGTCTCTTTCTTTATGTTGTCTGCCTGTATGTCTACGACTGTCTACCTGTCTGTTTGTCTGTGCTGTCTGCCTATCTGTCTACCTGTCTGTGCTGTCTGTACCTGTGCTGTCTGCCTATCTGTCTACCTGTCTGTGCTGTCTGCCTATCTGCCTACCTGTCTGTTTTGTCTGCCCGTCTGTCTACCTATCCATTTGTCTATGCTGTCTGTATGATTGTCTGCTTGCCCAACCCTCCCTACCTGCCCGCCCGCTGGCTCTGAGCTCGATTGGCATTCTGCTTCTCGCTCCTCTCTACCATTCTTCTCCTCGTCCTCCTTCTCATTTCCTTTATCCCTTTCTCATCCATCCCTCTTCCTGCTTCTACTCTTTCTCAAGCTCCTCCGTATGCATTTCGCTTTCGCTCTTCTTCTTTCTCTCCGTCTTCATCTTCATCGTCATCACATCAACTACTTCCTCTCATCTTTATCACACAATGATCATCGTCACCATCCAAGCATCCGTTTTCTTTAATCTTCGTCACATCATCGTCACCATTATCACCATCACCACCCCCCCGCCCCCCTCATTACCACCTGCCATCACTGACACCTCACTTCATCACAAAAAGAATATTAAACCACACGAGAGAGACTATAAGTTCCCTTTGTTTATCTTTCTCTTCGCGTTTACCCATAAATAAACAAATTCACCTAAGCGTGTACTCATAAACTTCCTTATTCACTCACATATTCATTCATATCACACTCTTAAATTTACATTAGCATTTACTCACTCTCTATCAAAACTTACTCATAAATTCACCTAGATGATTACTCACTCCCAAGCTAATAACACTCACTCACATCACACTCACATTTACTCACCCTTCACCATTCAATCATAACAAACACACACTCACACCTATTCACTCACTCCAACATACTCACATACAAACTCACATACTCACACACGCATCACACTGTCCCAAATCATAATCATTATTCACAACACAACACCCAAGAATTCACCCACGCTTACTCACTCACTCATGACACGCTGCCGAATTGACTCACGTGCTTACTCATCTGCTTTACAACTTCCTCCCCTGCCAGTGGCCTCTCCGCACTTCGCCCTCCCCCCTCCACCCACCCCTCCCCCTCCAGCCCTTGACCTGTGACCCGCGAAGAAGGATCAGTGAGAAAGGGAGGAGGAGGGAGGAGATAGGAGGAGGAGAGGGGAAACAGTGAGGAGGAGGAGGAGGAGGAGGAGGAGGAGGAGAGGAAAGACGAGATGGAGGATGGACGAGGGAGGAGGATGAGATGGAGGAAGGAGGGGGGAGAGGTAGGAGAAAGAGGGGGGGGAGGAAAAGAGGAGGAACGGAGTGGGATGAGGAAAGGGATGAAGACGGGAAAGGAATGTACGGAGAAGGGAGATGACGCAGGAGGAGAGACAGATGAAAAGAAAACGAAGAAAAGCGGGGAGGAGGATTCCAAGAATAAGGCGAAGGGAGAGAAGAAGAGGAGGAGGAGGAGGCGAGAAGCCGAAGCGAAAGACGGGGAGAGAAGGGAAGGCCCGCCCCCCCCTATCCACACCCACATAACAAAAGGGCCGGACAAGTTCAAGGTCACCCCCGGGTCAAGCCTGGATAATGTTATGGCTCCCTCCGCCTCCCTCTCTTTCTCCTTTTTCCCTCCCTTCCTCCTTTCTCCCTCCCTTCCTCCTTACCCTCCCTTCCTCCTTTTTCCTTCCATCTTCCTCTCCCCCCTTCCTCCTTTCTCCCTCCATCTTCCTTCTCCCTCTCTTCTCCTTACTCCTCCCTTCTTCCTTCTCCTCCACCTTCCTTTCTCCCTCCACCTCTCCCTTTCCTCCTCCTTCACCTTCCTTCTCTCCTTCCTCCTTTCTCCCTCCATCTTCCTTCTCCACTCCACATTAAATCCTTTCTATCGTCTTACTACCTTTCTCCAGTCTCGTCCACTTCCTTCCTTCCACCTCCTTTCATTCCAACCTTCTTCTCCACTTCCGTTCCACCTTCTTTTATTCCATCTTTCTTTCCTCAATCTCCTATCCTTTCCACTTCCTTCCCACTCCTTTCAACCCGCCTTCCTCCACCTCTACCCGTTCCCGTCCCTTCCTTCTTCCTTCCTTCCTTCCTTCCTTCCTTTCTTTCTTTCTTTCTTCTTCTTTCTTCTTTCTTTCTTTCTTTCTTTCTTTCTTTCTTTTCTTTCTTTCTTTCTTCTTTCTTCTTTCTTTCTTTCTTTCTTCCTTCCTTCCTTCCTCCTTCTTCCTCCTTCCACCGCTCACCACCTCCCTCCACCTGAAAATACCCAGAATGCACTCGGGCACAAAAAGAAGGTCGAGGAGAGGAGAAGTCGGCGCCGAGGAGAAGTTAAGCAGCAAACTCGAGAGAAGTTTCGTCTGACCTCGTCCTCCAGCCCCCCCCCCCCCCCCCCCCGTCAGATCGGTCATGCACCAACCCTCAACTCACCCATCCTCTATCCCTTCACATCCTTTAGCCTCCTCCCTTCTTCCCCATTTTCTGTCGTTTCTTCATCCTATTCCTTCTCTCTCATCTTTGTATCTTCCTCATCCTCCCACATGACAATCATCTTCCTCACAGACAATTTCGATCCTTCCCATCCCCCATCCCCAACCATCCTACACCCTCCCCCACACATCCTATAACCCCGCTATCTCTCTTTCCCCCCCCACCCCAACCATCCTACACCCCCCACACACATCTCCCAACCCCGCTACCCCCCCCCCCATCCCCAACCATCCACCCCCCCCCACATCCCCAAACCATCCATCCCAACCCCTACACCCCCCCACACACATCCTCCAACCCCGCTACCCCACCCCTCTAACCTCCCACCCCCACCCCATCCCCTCCTCTCACCCCCCTCTTCATGACGACACTTCCCGCAACAGAAATTCTGTGAATGTGGTAAAAGGTCTTGCGTCTGGCGGCTCGGTCTAAAAATAGAGAGTAAATAAACGTTAGAGATAGATTTAGAGAGAATCGAGGCTCCTGGAATTGGGAGCGTGTTGTAATAATGATGACGTGATGGTGATGGTGATGACTGTGGTTGATGATGATGATGATGATTGATGGATTGATGAAGATGATGATGATGATGATGATGATGATGATGAATGATGATTGATGATGATGAATGATGTGATGATGATGAAGATGAAGATGATGATGATCAAGAAGAAGAATATGAAGAAGACGAAGACGAAGACAAAGACGAAGACAAAGATAAAGATCCACATGAAGATGAAGATAAAAATGAAGTGAAGACGAAGACGACGATAAAAATGAAAATAAAGATGAAACCGAAAACAATGACGATGAAGATACAGGATACACACAGACGGTGACGACACGCCCACACAGCGAAGCCTCAGCGCAGCCCAACGCGCCACACAGATCGAAAGTCAGACGGCAAAAAAGAAGAAGAAAAGAAGAAGAAGAAAGAAGAAGAAGAAGGAAGAAGAAGAAGAAGAAAGAAGAAGAAGAAGAAGAAGAAGAAGAAGAAGAAGAAGAAGAAGAAGAAGAAGAAGAAGAAGAAGAACGAAGCCTGACAAGGTGGGCAAAGAAGGCGATAAAAGAGCGGGAGAGGAAAAACAAGCAAACCCAAGTGCCAGACAGAAACTCTCCAAAGTGCCAGGCGCTCTCCTCAGAGACCTCTCAATCAAATCTCTCTCCTCTCTCCTCTCTCTCTTCTCTCTTTCTCTGTCTCTCTCTCTCCTCTCTCTCTCTCTCTCTCTCTCTCTCTCTCTCTCTCTCTCTCTCTCTCTTCTCTTTCTCTTTCTCTTAAATCTCTCTCTCTCCTTCTTCTCTCTCTCTCTCTTCCCCTTCTTTCTCACTTTCCCGTCGTCTCTCTCTTTCTCTTTCTCTCCTTTGTTTCCCTCCTCCCACCTTCCCACTCCTCCCTCCCTCCTCTCCCTCTTACTCCCTCCCTCCCTCCCTCCCCCTCTTCCTCTTCCCACCTCCCTCTCTCCCCTGCCTCTCCCAATCCCTCCCCCTGCACTCTCTCCTTCCCTCTTTCCTCCTCTCCTTCTCTCTCTCTCTTACTCTAACTCCTCCTATTACTCCCCGAAGGTCACATGACACAAACGGCTGTCCCAAAAAGGATAAAGGGAAACTGATAATGACAGTTAATAGCGCATGAAAACACGACACGAATCTTGCTCGACATGACACTTACATGACATGACACTTGTATACATGGTAATATTTAGGTGTAGAATCTATATTTATATCCACTAATATCCCGTATAAATATACCACACAATTACTTATTATTATTTAATATTCTTCCGTATAATTATGCACATAGCAGAAAAAAACAATACAAGCGGAATGAAAATATTTAATACATAAAAATAAAAGTAAAAATAAAGAAATATAAGATAAATTTTGGTAATGAGAGAGATCAAATAAAACACCGTCTAAAACATAGTTATAAAACCCAATACAACAATAAATATGAACTAATAAGTTAAAAAATAGCAGACAAAACTTTATATCAAGAACGAAAAATACAACAATACATATAAAACAAAATGTAAAAGATTACATAGACAAAACAAGATAACAAGAAAGAAGCAAATACAACAATAAATATATAACATTGAAAAAAATACATAGACAAAACAAGACGACGAGAAGAAAACAAAAACAACACTAAACAAAATAAAATGCAAAAAATAACACACACGAGCCAAGATAATAGGACGAAAAACAATCCAATCACACACAAACACTCGCATGCTGTGTAAACATGGCCAGTGTAGCGCCACCTATGACCGAACATGATGCAGGCGACACACGCTTCGTCGGGAAAGAAGCAACAGGTGCGTGAGTGCGTGGGGGTGAGTGTGCGTGTGTGTGTGGGGGGGGGGGTGAGTGTGTGGGGGTGGGTGTTGCGTGAGTGTGTAGGGGTGAGTGTGCGTGAGTGTGTAGGGGTGAGTGTGTGTGCGTGAGTGTGTAGGGGTGAGTGTGTGTGTGTGAGTGTGTGTGCGTGAGTGAGTGTGCGTGAGTGTGTGTGAGTGTGTGTGCGTGAGTGTGTGTGGGTGAGTGTGTGGGGGTGAGTGTGCGTGCGCGTGTGTACTATCCATGAGGTCGGGATTGCGTGTGCCCGTGATCATTTCCCCGTGACAACTCCCGATTAACGATCGCGCCTAATCAAGACTTTTTCGCAGACGTGGGCGGCTGTAAAATTACGAGAAAAAAACAGACAAAATATATGGCACGAAAATGGGGCGAGTGGAAACTTATTAGGCGAGACATTTTTGTCAGAAATAAAATTACACGCAAGAGATAAAAAAAAAAAAAAAAAAAAAAAAAAAAAAAAAAAACACCTGAGCGACAACTCGAGATACACTATCTTTTGAAGAAGAAAATAAAATAAAAATAATAACTACGTGATAATTCAAGTTGTACCGTTTAGAGAAAAAATAGAGAAGTGGCAACACAATGAAAAAAAACACATAAAGGATAAAACATGACCAGAAGTAGAGCAGAGGACGCCCATTCGTCGCGAGAAACAATGGGCGTGATGGAAAGTGGCACCATTGTGGGCGGCGGCAAGAGGAAGGGCGTGGGCGGGGTGGCGAAGCTGCGGGCGTGTATGAAACATCGCTAACATATGTGACGAGGGGAAAGGAGTCTGCTAAGAAGGGAGAGAAGAGGCGAGGGGGGAAAGGAGAGGGAGGGGAAGGAGTGAGGAGGGGGAGGAAGGGCGGAGGGGGAGGGAGGAGGAGGGAGAGGAGAAGGGAGGGGAGGGGGAGGGGAGGGGAAGAGAGAGAGAGAGAGAGGAGAGGGAGAGAAGAGAGAGAGGGGAGAGGAAGGGAGAGAGAAAGAGGGAGGGAGGGAGGGAAAGGGAAAGGGAGGGAGGGAGGGAGGGAGAGAGAGAGAGAGAGAGAGAGAGAGAGAGAGAGAGAGAGAGAGAGAGAGAGAGAGAGAGAGAGAGAGAGAGAGAGAGAGAGAGAGAGAGAGAGAGAGCGATAGACAGAGACCCGAGAGACAAGCCAAGAGAGAGAGAGGGGGGAGAGAAGAGAGGGGGCAGGGGGAATCGGTACACATCCCGGTGGCTGACGAACAGTAAACAGCTTGACCCTGGCCCACTCCCCGCCCCCCCCTTTCAATAGACCATCTCACACTCGAATACTTAATCCCTCAGCAGCCTCAGTTCCGCCACTGACGTACAGAGGGCGGGTCTGTTTGTTTACTAGTTTGTTGACGCGTGCACGAGCTAAACACAGTGTGGACTAAGCCCGCCCACATCAACACTTCATTTCACGACATTTACGAAACACTTTTAAATTTCTACTTTAGCCCTAATCTAACAAACTCTACACTAATTCCATTTTTAAGAGAAGCACTCGTAATTCTAATATAGAACTAACTCATCAGAACTTACAAAATCTATTCTACCATTATTGAATTCTACTTTAGCTCTGACTACACGAACTATACCTTTATTTCAATCTTTGCAAAATCTACTTGAACTTGAACTCTGGATACGTGAACCCATAACTTTGCAAATTCTGTATCCAATTTCTCGAACTCTACCCCACCTGCACGACCCCTAGCCCTAGTTTTACCTCTATCTCTGCCTTCTCTCGAACTCCACCCACCTGCACGACCCCAGGCCCCTACTCGAACTCCAACTCCACCCCACCTCCTAGACCCCTGGCCCTAACTCCAACTCCAACTCTACCTTCTCGAACTCTACCCCACCTGTTCGAACTCTAGCCCTACCTCCAACGCCAACTCCGCGACCTACTCCTCCCCTCGGACGCCCCCCCCCCTCCTGCCCCCGCCCTCGCGTGACCTCCCCGTCGGCCGCCGCGAGCCAGCCCTGAGAGCGATCGCCACGGGCGCGAGAGCAACTACGGCAGGACTCTTGGCGATATCGTCAACAGAGAGTGGCGGGCGGACGGAGGGAATGGAGCGAAATAAAATGAAATGAAACGAAATAGAATAATATCAAGATAATAAATAATTAAAGAAAAAAGAAGAGACATGAAAAGAGAAGAAAGAATATATATATGTAATAACAATGGAGCGAAATGAAATGAAATGAAATCAAAGAAACAAAATAATAATAAAAAAAAAGATCCACGGAATGAAAAGAAAGAAAATCTATAAAACAACACTAATATAAAACAAAATAAACTTTTAAGAATAGAATAGAGTCAAAATCAAAATAGAAAAAAAAGAAAAAAGAAAAGAAAAGAAAAGGAGTTCCCATATCAACACTTCTCTCATTCTCCTTAATTACACCGCGAAGAAAAAAAAAATAATAATAAAAATAAAAAAATAAAAAAAAATCAGCCCGAGGTAGTCACGCCAACATCACCCCCATCATCTCCGTAAAACACTCATTACATCACCGTCGTCATCATCATCACCATTACCGCGGCCCGGGAACGCAATCTTCGCATCAACCCTGTTATGTCATTCCCTCCACCTGGCCCGCATTCCTCCCCGCACATGTGCCCACCAGAGGGCACTTTTCTCACTCGCAGCACTCCGATATAAACGCTGAACAGACAGACAAGACCAGATAGAAAGGCGAGAGAGAGACAGACAGACACACATAGACAAATATACACCCACACACACATACACAGACAGACTGACAGTCAGACACACATACACGCACACACACATACATACATACATACATACATACACATACACACACACACACACACACACACACACACACACACACACACACACAACACACACACACACACACACACACACACACACACACACACACACACACACACACACACACACACACACACACGTAGCAATACCTCCATCACCTCCACCACCACCACGAAAAACAAAAATAACAAACAAAACCTGCACCCTTCCCCCGCCTTCCCCGCTGCCAACACGACCAAGAACCAAACGAGAGCCTCCCCCCCCCCCCCCCTCCCTCCCTCCCACGCCCCGTCACTACACTACTACGTTAGTGGCCATGACGTCATAGTAACGCATCAGTGGTGGCCCCTTGCAGCAGCTGCCGCGCCGCTGCTGGACCTCGCCACTCTCCTAACATAATACATAAATACACAAACACAAACGTAGAGACACAACACACAATGCAACAATACAGCCACACACACGCGCGTACATACATAATGCGTGTGTATGCGTATATATCCATGCGTACCCACACACACAACACATAGAAACACAAACAAACACACACCCTCACCCTCACCCAGCCATCCCCACACGCACACCCAAAACACGCACACGCACTTCGAAACCCACATGCTTCCAAACACTTGCTTAAAAACCGAGCGCATTCTTTCCCTCTTGTTCACTCCCTCTCCTCCTCCTCCCCCTCCCCCCTACTCCTACTCCTACTCCTCCTCCTCCTCCTCCTCCTCCTCCTCTTCCTCCTCCTCCTCTCTTCCTCCTCCTCCTCCTTCCTCCTCCTCCTCCTCTCCTCCTCTTCCTCTTCCTCCTTCTTCCTCTTCCTCCTCTTCCCTCTCCTCCTCCTCCCCCCCTCCCCCTCCCTCCCCCTCCTCCTCCCCCCTCCATCCTCGGCAAAACACCATCAAAACCTAGCCAAGATTTGCAGTGGCGTTGATGACGTCACGCTCCAATCCTCGGCCCGACGCAGCCTCCCGAAATGATCAAGATAACTGCTATAATAACTGGCTCGATATCGGAAACAAAACAATGGAGACGCGATAATGAACAGGTAAAGGCAATGACAGGTGATAGCATGTACTTGATAAAATGCAAACACACCTGATAACATACCAACAATAACTGATAACAATCAACAATAACACCCAACCATACCCAAACAACAACCCTTCTATAACTTACAACACAGAACAATAACCGATAACACAGCGATAACATAACAACAATAACTGATAATAAGCAACAATAACCAAAATCCCATAGCCAATAACAACACCCAACCAAAACTAACAACAACCCGGCTATGACTAACAAAACCAAACAATAACCGATAACGCGCAGCGACAACACAACAGCGATAACTGATAACAATCGCCAATAACCAAAAACCGATAACAACAACCCAACGATACCAAACAACGACCCATCCTAACCTAACAAAATCCAACCATAACTACCAACAACCCGGCTATAACTAACAACAACCCGGCTATAACTAACAAAATCCAACCATAACGAACAACAACCCGGCTACAACTAACAACACTAACCGATAACACGCCTCGATAAGGGACACACCAGCAACAACCCAGGAATAGCCTCTTAAGCAACGCCGCTTGTAGCGTAAGGGCCAAAGGAGGCGGGGGTGGGCGTACTGTAGAGGGAATCTGAACCGAGAATGAACCCTCAGAAGGGGCGTGACTCCGTCTTATTATGTCCTTTAAACCCATTAGGTTGGCGAGAGCGAATGGCGCACGAGAGAGAGAGAGAGAGAGAGAGAGAGAGAGAGAGAGAGAGAGAGAGAGAGAGAGAGAGAGAGAGAGAGAGAGAGAGAGAGAGAGAGAGAGAGAGAGAGAGAGAGAGAGAGAGAGAGAGAGAGAGAGAGAGAGAGAGAGAGAGAGAGAGAGAGAGAGAGAGAGAGAGAGAGAGAGAGAGAGAGAGAGAGAGAGAGAGAGAGAGAGAGAGAGAGAGAGAGAGAGAGAGAGAGAGAGAGAGAGAGAGAGAGAGAGAGAGAGAGAGAGAGAGAGAGAGAGAGAGAGAGAGAGAGAGAGAGAGAGAGAGAGAGAGAGACAGACAGACAGAGAGAGACAGACAGACAGACAGAGACAGACAGACAGAAAGACAGAGACAGAGACGCGCGCACACACACACAACAGAGACAGAACGAGCTACAAGGGCAGAGCGTGATTGTTCGCGCACGTACCAGCGTCCGTGTCCGTAGCGCCGGCTGTAAGAACACTTGTGCAACGCGGTGATCATGTGGCTTGCACACAAGGGCGGAGGTCGCGCCCCCGCCCGCGTTGGGCCAGAAAGCTGGAGGAGAGTGTGAGTGCGCGAACGAGGGCTGCCTGCCTGCTTGAACGGCTGCTTGAGAGTGCGTGGAAGGGTTGCCTGCTTGCTAAAATCCCCGTTTGTGAGTGTGTTTACATGCTTGGTAAAATATCTGTTTAAATGCAAGTTTTTATTCTTTGCTTATCTTATTTCAGTAGCTGTTTGTGAATAGGAAGGAGGCTGCTTGCTTGCTTGCTTGCCTCAGCAGCGGTTCGTTTGTGCGAAGAAGTGCTTCCTGCTTGCCTGAATGGCCGTTTGCTTTCGGGGCCCTGTTTTGCAATCGTAAGCTGTCATCGCGAATGCAGGCGAGGGTAGAATTATATGCTTGTGAAGAAGGCATGTACTTACGTGTGCACTGCTGTGTGTGCTTGTAAGTGCACGTCGTACATGTGCGTACATGTGTATGTGCTCAATTATGTGTACATCGTATGTGTGCGTACATGTGTATGTGCTCAATTATGTGTACGTCGTATGTGTGCGTACATATGTATGTGCTCAATTATGTATACGTCGTATGTGTGCGTACAGAACCCGCGATCCGGCGTGAGGGTGGCGACGGGCACGCGAGGGCCTGCGGGGGCGCTGCCAAGGGGCCGCTCGCCTTGAGAGGAATGCTGGCAGGCCTCCACCGACGCCCAAGGGGGGCCATACACCACGTGGATTGACAGGGGTGGGGACTGGGAGAGGGGGGAGTAGGGGAATGGGGTCGGGTAGGGTGGAGTGAGGGAGGGAGTGGGGTAGGGAAGAGAGTGAGGGAGTGGGTAGGGAAGAGAGTGAGGGAGTGAGTGAGGGAGTGGGGAATGATGAGAGTGACGGAGTGGAGTAGCGGAGGAGAGTGAGGAGTGGGGTAGGGATGGGAGTGGGAGTGGGGTAGGGTTGGGAGTGGGGAAGTGGAGTAGGGTTGAGAGCGAGGGAGTGGAATAAGGACGGATAAGGAGTAGGGATGTTGGGGAGGAACGCAAAGGATTACTAATATATGGCGGTTGGGGATGGACGTAAGGATGGAAGGGGAGGTGTGAGGCAGAGGAAACATGTAGAGTAGGGTAGGGTGAGCTGGGAGGGAGTGGAGTCATGCTGGGGGGGAGGATTCACACGGAGAGAGACACTACTCCGCACTATATGCACTCCATTCATGTAGAAACAAAAAAAGAGGGGAAAAAAGCTGGAGATACGAAAGAGGGCAAAATACCTAAAAGAAACCGACAAATAAAAAAAACTATATATATGAAAAAAAGAGATCACAACTTGCAAATCACAAAAAAACACCCATAAAAACACAAGAATGACAAGGAACCACGCGAGGACACAGACAAAAGAAGGCAAAGCAATGAAAGAAAGGAAGAAAGAAGAAAAAGGAAATAAATAATGAAATAAAGAAAAAGGAGATGAGAAGCAAAGAAAGAAAGAAAAAAGGAAACAATTAATGAAAGAGAGAAAGAAAAAAGAAAGGAAAGCAAAGAAAGGTAGCAAAGAAAGACACAAGGAAAGGAAAAAAGGAAAAACTAACTACACTCCAGCAAGAGAGGTGACCCACCATCATTAGACCCCCGAGACCCCGCAGTTAACAAGGAGTAACAAGGACGAGGAAGATAGGAAGAAGGGGAGGAGTAGGAGGATGGAAAGGGGAAGAAGAGGGGTAGGAGGATGAAAGAGGAATGGGAAGATGGAAGAGGAAGAGGATAAGTGAGTTGGAGGATAAAAGAGGAGGAGGAGGATGGAAAAGGGAAGAGGAAGAAAAAATGCCGGAAAGAATAAGAAAAACATAAGAGAAGAAACCAAAAAAAAATAAAGAATTAAAAATCTAAGAAACAGGTTAAAAAAAAAACGGAAATGACAAGTGAAAAAAAAGAAGAAAGAAAGAGAAGAAACAAGAAACCAGACGAAGGAAAGGGCACAGAACAAAGAAAATAAGGACGGGAAAAGGAGACAACAAAGGACGCCAATTAACCAGCCTCATCAAGGGACATCATCGCCAGCCTCGACATTAGCGGTTTAGCGAGAGCGAGGTAAACACACTGAGCGACTTGGCTCCCACACTCTCTGTCGTCGGGAGGGAGGGAGGAAGGAGGGAAGGGGAGAGGGAGGGAGGAGAGAGGGAGGGAGAAGGGAGAGGCAGAGAGGAGAGGAAGGAGGAGGAGGAGGGAAGGAGGGAGGAGGAGGGAAGGAGGGAGGAGGGAGGGAAGGAGGAGGAGGAGGGAGAGAGGGAGGGAGGGAGGGAGGGAGGGAGAGAGGGGAGAGGGAGAGGAGAGAGGAGAGGAGAGAGAGGAGAGGGAGGAGAGAAGAGGAGAGAGAGAGAGAGAGAGAGAGAGAGAGAGAGAGAGAGAGAAGAGAGAGAGAGAGAGAGAGAGAGAGAGAGAGAGAGAGAGAGAGAGAGAGAGAGAGAGAGGGGGGGGGGAGGCGACGAAAGCGAAAAGAAATGGGTCGTTTGTATGTCCCTCTGTCACTGTCACTCACTCATTCTTTCTCATCCCCACACTCCCTCGCTCCTTCATTCTTCTCTCACTCACTCACTCATTCATTTTTCTCTTACCCATTCACTCATACTTCTCTCACTCACTCATTCATTCTTCACTTACTCACCCATTCTTCTCATTAACTAATTCACTCTTCACTTATTAACTCATTCACTCTTCATTTATCAATTCTTCACTCACTCACTCATTACCTCACTCTCTATCCGTCGTCATTATCACCGTAGTCGTCACCGGGGATAGTTAGTTGTCGTCAGTCGTCATTAGTCGTCGTTTGCCAAGGTCGTTCCCAACCCTTACGTCATCACTCCCCCCCCCCCCCCTAAAAAAAATGGTGACGCAAGGAATTTGAACACACTTACCCCCCCCCCCCAACCACCCAGAAAAAAAATATATAGACAAAATACAAATCCATAAAATTCAAGATCATGATAAGTGACTCACCCAAAAATATACATACATACTAATAAACCTCTAAATCTCCCCCATTCAGATAACAGTAATAGTAATAATAGTAATATTAACATTAATAATGATAACAATAATAATAATATAATAATGTAATAAATAATAATAATAATAATAATAATAAAAATAATAATAATAATAATAATAATAATAATAATAATAATAACAACAACAACAATAATAATAATAATAACAATAAAAATAATAACAAAATAATAAAAGTAATAATTACAATAATAACAATAAAAAAATAATAATGATAATAATTACAATAATAATAATAACAATAACAACGATAATGATAATAATAACAACTAAAAAATAATAACAAATACACAAATATCACCAATTCGCCGACGTAATTCACCGCCAGACTGAGCGAAGACTTACCAGCCGGAGCAAGCAAGCACAGAGCGTCGATTCAAGCAAACCGCAAGAGCAATCATACCAACAAACTCCAAACCAAACAAACAAACGAACGGAGAGAAAACAAACAAACAAACACAAACGTTAAAAAGAAAACAATGAACGAAAACAAACGTTAAAATGTGAGAAAACAAACGTTAATTAAGATGAGAGAAAACAAACCAAACGTTAAAATGTGAAAAAAATCGTTAAAATGGGCGAAAACAAACGTTAAAATGAGAGACAAAAGAGAAACGCAAAATGCAACAAATAAACAAAGAAAAACAATACGAGTCCAGACTAAAAAGTCTTGTGATTACAAGCATAATGAGGAATATATTATCATAATAAAACCTTAAAACCAAAGAGCATGACAAAAATAAATATAACAAAGATTAGATATAAAAAAAACAATATGATTAATAACAACAACAAAATCAATAACAAAATCGATAAAATAAATAATATAAGAATCAATAAAAATAAACAAAAATCTAAATAATAAAGACAAAGTTAATATAAACAAAGGAATATATAATATAAAAGTAAGGATAAAAATTACAAGACAAAATTAATAACAAAAATAAGAACACAAATAACAACCAAATTAATATAAAAAATAAGAACACAAATTACAACTAAATTAATATAAAAACAAGAACACAAATAACAAAAACAAAGATGTATAACACAATTAATAAAACAAATATCAATACAATTAATGACAAAAATAAGAACACAAATAACAACATAATAACAAAATCAAGAACAAAAATAACAACAAAATGAATAACAAAAATAAAAACAAAAATAACAAACCGAATACAAAACTAAGAACACAAATAACAAAATGAATAACAAAACTAAGAACACAAATAACAAAAACGAAAATGAATAACAAAAATAAGAACAAAAATAACAAGATGAATAACAAAAATAATACAAATAACAAAATGAATAACAAAAATAACACAAATTACAACAAAATTAATAACAAAAAGCAACAAAATGAATAACAAAAACAAGAACACAAACAACAACCCCCAAACAGCGGCCCCCTCCTGCCAGGGGCGAGACCAACCGCCCAAGAGGCGAAGCAAAGAGGAAAACCACTCGAGCCAAAGAGGAGGAGTCGGGATTCGCGCCCTTGGCCAGTGGAGGACCCTTACGCCCCTCTTCTATAGGGCGCGTCAAGGGCCGCCCACGCGCGTCCGAGGGGCGCCCATATCCTGTGGGAGGAAGTCTGGAGACCTTAGAAGGGAGGCCGGACACATGACACGGCAGCGGGTCATCTTGCGCGCTCTCGCTCTCGCTCTCTTGCTCTCTTGCTCTCTCGCTCGCTCTCGCTCTCTCTCATTCTATTTGCCTATTTCCTACCTTCTGAATGGTCTTAATTATTTCATTATTTACATATATATATATATATATATATATATATATATATATATATATATATATATATATATATTCATTTTTTCCCCCTTTTCTTTTTTAAAATCTTTATTTCTATTTCCTATTTTTTCTTTTATTGTGTTATACACTCTCACTACTCATTCACTCATTCACTCATTCACTCATACACACACACACACACACACACACACACACACACACACACACACACACACACACACACACATTCTCTTCCGCGCACACTCATTCACTCACTTCCCCCCTTTCATACACACACTCGCTCATTACCTCCCTCTCTCTTTCACCCCTTCCCTTTCCTATCCCCATTCACGCCCCCTCCCCTCCTCCTCCTCCCCCCTCCCCCCTCCCCCCTCCTCCCTCCCCCTCCTCCCCACGCCCCCTGCTTGCCTGGAGGTGCGAGTCCCACGCTGACAGCCACCTTTGATACACAAAAGGCGCGGAACACAAAACATGGCAGTCACTACACGGCCATATTTTCGTTCTCTCACATTATTTCTTCTCTAATTCGTTCCTCGCCGCCGTCGTCTTCCATGTCTTTGTACTTCTTTTCCTTTTCCTTCTCCTTCTCTCCCTTTTTCCTTCCATCTTCCCATTCTTCTTTTTCTTCCCTTATTTTCCC
Organism: Penaeus vannamei; assembly: GCF_003789085.1. Classification (NCBI taxonomy): domain Eukaryota; kingdom Metazoa; phylum Arthropoda; class Malacostraca; order Decapoda; family Penaeidae; genus Penaeus; species Penaeus vannamei. Next base: position 276,263 of record NW_020872372.1, on the reverse strand, counting down.
TTTTTCCGTCTTACACATCAATTTCCACTCCTCCTTCCCCTTTCTCTTTTCCTTCTCTCCTCTTCTACCACTCCCACTTCTCCTTCCCCTTTTCCTTCTCCTCCTCTTCTTTCATCTTCACTTCCCCCTCCTCTACCACTTCCACTTGCACTTCTCCTTCCCCTTCCCCTTTTCCTTCTCCTTCTTTTCCTTTGCCTCCTCTTCTTTGATCTTCACTCCCCCCTCCTCTTCTACTTCCTCTCCCCTTCATCATCCGTTTCATCCCGCTCTACTTGTCAAAACACTACACTGCAGCTTTTTATGTGGAAAATTCATCACTCTAAATCTTGTCATGTTTTCGAGTGTGCAAAAAAATGCAGTTCATTAACATATGACGCAGCTTCCGTTTGTATATTTTTTCTGTGCATTATTCCTGCATAAACATGAAATTACTCCAGAGATAAATACTTTACAATGGCAAGTTTAATTTACGTATATGTTCTGTATAAATAAAACGCTCCGGGAAGTTATTCAGCAAAGAAAACATTATGGTTGTTTTAATTAAGTTTTAAAAAATCATATTCATTCGCAAATAACCGACAATATAAAGTAAGGAAAATGAACTGAGAAAAATATATAAAAGTTGAATATACGAAAGAAGAAGAAGAGAAACGACGAGAAAGCGGAGAGATTTGCATAAAAAAAAAAACTAAAATAAATAAGAAAAAAAAAATCAAAATCGTCCCCAGTTGTTTTGGAACATCTAAGTTTACTCAGTCGACAGCTAATAACAATTGAAATTCATGTTGTTTTGAAACTACATGAGCCAATTAACTTTGCCAATTTAGCTGCTATCTCTATTCTAGTTTTACATCTTACTGCTGCAAATAAACTAAGCTAAAATAGTTTTACTGTAAACTACTCTTTCTTCACTGATATATATCATATATTCATGAGATTCATGAGTCTCGAATCGTTATTTACAAATCATCGAAGCGGAATTCATGCATTCCTTCCCCCATTATCATAGCGGACTTAATACCATTTCTCTCCCTCTCCTACTTCCCACATTGCACATTTCTTTCTCTTTCTCTCGTTTTCTTTTATTCTTTCTCTTTTTCTTTCACTCGCTCTCTCATCTTGTCTCTCTGCATCTATTCTTCCTTTCCCTCGCCCTTGTTCTCGCCTTCTGCTTCTTCCATTTTCTCTTTTTCTTCCTCTTCTCTCCCTCTTCCTCGTCGCCTTCTGCTTCTTCCATTTTCTCTTTCTCTTCCTCTTCCTTGTACCCTCCCTCTCCATCTCGCTCTCCCTCTTCCACTTCCCCTCCTCTTCTTTCTCCCTCTTCCTCTCCCCCTCCTTCTCCCTCTTCCTCTCCCCTTCTCCCTCTCTCCTCCTCCTCCTCTCCCTCTCCCCAATCCACAAGCGCCCCACAAGGAGAGCGACTCACCGCGAAGTCGCCCTATTCCTCCCCCTCGAGAGGTCGGCCTCCAGCACTCACCTCCCAAGTGCAAACACAACGAAACCTCTCTTGCGACTCGAGCAGCGACGGCGGTCTCTCAGTCCCTCGATCTTCTCAGTCGTTCTCTGTCTTTTTGTGTCTATCTGTCTGTCTGTTTCACTCGTACGCTTTCTCTTCTCTTTTCTTCCCCTATCTTATCTCATCTTCTCTTCTCTTCTCTTCTCCTATCTTCTCTTCTCTTCTCTTCGGTATGCAGGGGGAGTGGGGTACGTGTTCGCGCAAACATGCTTGCGATTGTGCATGCATATGAACGAGTATAAGTGCGTACGTATCTAACTGGTAGACATATTGTCAGTCCACCATTCAGTCATTCAGTCTGACAGTCAGTCAATCAGTCAGTTAGTCATTCATTCAGTCTGGCAGTCAGTCAATCATTCATCAATTCAGTCGGTCTAGCAGTCACTCTATAAGTCAATAAGTCAGTCAGTCAGTCAGTCGACGAGCCAGTTCGCTCCTTCCCCAACCCGTTCCGCCCAATCCCAGTTCCTCCCACAGCCCGCATCCTCAACCTCTTCCCGAACATTATCAAAACACCGTAAATTTTCTTCGCATTTTCCCCCACTGTTCGAAGGGATCTTAAAAGGGAATACATATCCCAATCGTTTAAGCAAAGCAGCGGCGATACGGGCCTGGGACGCCTCGCACCGCGCCGATCCCCGTCTTAACTGCGGCCATAAAACGGATTCGCTCAGCATTAAAAGAGGATCCACTTTTTTCTGTGACGCGCTTTCAGATTGCGGTTCTGGCGGGACGGATCTCGTTTCGATGGTAAATGTTTAGCCATTGATAAATACCGATAACAATTTGGTCAGTTAATAAATGTATAGATGTGTATAAAGAGACAGAGAGATAAACAGACTGGTAGGTAGATAGACAACCTCAAGCAAGCACACACACACAAAAATAAAACAAAAAAACACACACACACACACATGAGAACCAGACACGGAGCATCAGTAACGTGAGCCGCCCCACCCCTCATCCGCGCTACCTGGCGAGTGTCACTGGGCACTCATTGGCACTACCCCTATCCCCCACCCCCGGCGCCCATCCCTCATCCCCACCTCCCCCATTCCCTTCGCCTCTAAAACCTTGAACTATATTGCTTCCAGACGTTGAAATCCGCACAGCAATACACCAGTTCATACCACATCACGTACCGCACCAAACAACATAACACACACTACACCAGACAACACACATGCAACTTATCACACCACGCATACCACGCTTAGCCCCACCTAGCACCGGCATATGACGCTCGTTAGAAAAAAACAGTAAATATTTCTCGATGAAAAAAATCATACTAATATACTACCACCAACTAGACATAGCAAAAATATTTGTCTCCCTAAAATACAAGCATGACCACAACACGAAACATGCAGCACCTCCAGACACCGAGATAATAAACAAACATATATATATATATAATATATATATATATATATATATATATATATATATATATATATATATATATAGTATATATACGTATATATATATACATATATATATATATATATATATATATATATATATATATATATATATATATATATATATATATATATATATATATATTATATATATATATATATATATATATATTCCTCCCTCACAAAATAAAACTCTATCAATAAAATCTGATGATAATGGTGACGGTGATGATGATGATAATGATGATGATGATGATGATGATGATGATGATGATGATGATGATGACGACGACGTCGACAACGACAACGATGACAATATCGACACCGATGAAGATGAAGATAACACCCACCAAATGAACCAAAACCAGCAATCCCACCGCAACACGAGACCGCCCACCCACCCAAGGTCTATGTAAGTACTTATATAGACCTTGCACCCACCTACCCACCCACAAGCCCACCCCCGTCAGCGCCTTCGCCACGCCCACCAAGACACGACGTAGCTTCCCGCCGCCATCACGTGTCACGCATATGTACGGCTTGCCTCCGCCACTCCCTCGGCACCCAATCATATGCAATCACACGCGAACTACCTTTGCAATGACACCCGAATGACAATGATGGTGACGGGATGCGAGCTAAATAAACGCGTTATGTAATCGGCATGCAGGCTGATGACGTCACTCGCTTAGCGCAGCATGGCGGGGTGATAAAAAATAATGAGGAGTAAACAGAAATAAAACGTAATGTACAGTATCATTTATGTTTATTCAATTGAGTTATTCATACAAAGCAAGAGCGAGAGTGAAAAGATAAAATATGTAACGTACATTTTTTTTAAAGCTAACGTACAGTAAAGTAAAGTCATATATTTACATTTAAAACAGTTATTCATACAAAGAAAAGGTAAGTGACAAAAAAAATATATATAACGTACATCTTTACATCATACCGAGCTATCCACACAAAAAAATATAGGCCTATGCGTGTCCGTGTAACATAATCTTTACCTTGTGCAAATGTGGGTGAATTTACAGCGTTTTTTGAGCAACACCTCAAGATAATGACTGTTTGCTCGCGCTTCTACACAGCGCGGGGAAAAGGAAACGGCTAAAACGTACAAAAAAAACTGCAAATATTTATAAACCAGCCCGCACAATGTGTACACCTTCATATGCACATATATACACACAAACGTACACACGCCGTATTTGCATCTTGAAATGCAATCCTGCAATCTTCTTCAAATTTACTCTTGGCTCTTCATTTGCTCTCCGCTGCGCCACGACAAATTTCCTTCTTCTTCTTCTTCTTCTTCTCCTTCTTCTTCTTCTTCTTCTTCTTCTTCTTCTTCTTCTTCTTCTTCTTCTTCTTCTTCTTCTTCTTCTTCTTCTTCTTCTTCTTCTTCTTCTTTCCCTCCTCTCTCGCTCCCTCTTTTATGCCTTCCCTTTACCTTACCAGCAACTCCTTTCCCTTCCCTTCCCTTCCCCACTTACCCTTCTTCCTCCCTCTCCCACGCCCCCTTCCTCTCTCGTGTTCCTTTCCTCCCTTCCTCTCCATACCCTGCCCACCTTTTCCAACACATTCACCTCTTCCCTCCTCATACTTCCCCACATACTCCAACTCCTCCTCCTCCTCCCAACTATCCCCACCTCCCTCCCTCCTCCTCACTAACCCCACCACCCCTTCCTCCCCCTTTCCCCCTCTCCCATTCACCCTTTCCTCCCCTAACCCCACCTCCCACTCCTCCCCTCTACTCTCACCTAACCCCACCTCCTACTCCTCCCCTCTCCTCTCACCTAACCCCACCTCCCCCCTTCCCCCCTCTAGCATGTCCCCTTTCCTCCCACCTAACCCCACCCCAACTCTCTCCTCTCCCCTAACCCATCCCCCTCCTCCCCTCTCCTCTCCCATACCCCCTTTTCTCCAACTAACCCACCTCCCCTCCTCCCCCCTCTCCCATGCCCCCTTTTCCTCTCCTTCCCTCACAAGCTGGCATGCGACGGGAGGAAGCCCCGGTAGTGCACAGGTCATCAGCACAAGCGGGGTTTTGTGTCTCTCCCTCTCCCCCTTTCTCTCTTTCTCCTTTTCCTTTTCTTCCTATTCCTCCTCCGCAATACGCTCCTTCTTTTCTCTTTCGTCTTATTTTTTTTCTATTTTCTCTTTCTCTTCCTTCTATCTTCACGTTTCCGTTCCCTCCATTCCTCCCTTTTCCTGTTTTGTTTTACATTTCTACTTCCTTTTCCTCTTGTCTTTCCCTTTCTTGCACTACTTTTACCTTTCTTCCTTCTCCCTTTCTCTCTTTTGCCTCACACACCTTCAATTCCTTCTACTCCTCCGTCAACTCTTCCTCCCTTTATTTACTTCCTTATTTCGCCCTTCCTCCTTCTCCTTTTCTCTTTATTTTCTCCTCATTCACCTTTAATTCCCTTTGTTTCTCCGTAAACTGTTCTCTTTCTTTAACTCCTTTTTCATTCCTTCTCCCTCAAATTCTTCCCTTCCCTTTACCCTTTCCCCCTCAAATCCTCCCTCTTTCCTTCCTCCCTTCACTTCCCTTTATCCCATCTCCCTCAAAATCTCCTACGTGTCTTCATCCCTTCTCCCTTAGAACCTCTTCCCTTCATCCCCTTTCTTTCTTCTATCCCTTTGTTCTATCCTCCATCCTTCCACTTTCTCCTATCCCTTCTCTTTCTTCCATCCCTCCTCCCAAACACTCTCTCTCTCCTTCACCACTTCTCCCTCAAACCCACTCCCTTTCCCCCACCCTCCCTCCCTCCCTCCCTCCCTCCTTCACCACTCCTCCCTCAAACACCCTCCCTTTCTCCCAACCTCCATCCCTTCTCTTTCCTCCATCCCTCCTCCCTCATATCCCCCACCCCTTTCTACTACCCTCTTCCTCATATCCCCCACCCCTTTCCTACTACCCTCCTCCCCTTCCCTTTCCCCTGACCCTCCATCTCTTCTCTTTCCTCCATTCCTCCTCCCTCAAACCTCTTCCTCCATCCCTCCTCCCTCAAACCCCCCCCCTTTCCCCCAATCTATCCCTCCTCTTCCCTCCATCCTTCCTCCTCAAACCCCTCCCCTCCCCTCACACCCCTCCCCAAGCCTCCCCGAACAAGAAGGAACAACCCTGAAGCCGACATCCCCTTCCGGGGTCTAAGGGCGACCTCCTCCTGCAGAGCCTCCGCCGCCTGCCCCACGGAGTGCGAGGAGCCAGAGGCAGCGCCCCGAATTAACGTCCCTGTGTCTCCGGGTTCGTGCTCGGGGCAAGGAGCTCGGCGGGGTTGCTACAGCTTCTCTTTCGTCATTCTTTTCTGTCCTTCTTTTTCTTTCTTTCTTTTATTCGTTCTTTTTCTTTCTTTCTTCCTTTCTTTCTTTCTTTCATTTTTTTCTCTTTTTCTTTCATTCTTTTTTCTTTTTCTTTCATTTTTTGCTCATTTTCTTTCATTCTTTCTTTCTGTCATATTTTCTGTCTGTCTCTGTCTTTCTCTCTCATTCTACTCATCTTCTCACTCTCTTTCTGTTAGTCTCACCCGCTTTTTTACCTTTTCTCCTATCTGATTTCCTTCGCACTCATTTATCCATCTTCTTGCCCTCACCTTCTCCCTCTTCTTACCACCACTCTCCTTCCTCTCACCCTCACCTTCTCCCTCATCCCAGCCTCACCCCTCTCCTCATTTGCCCTTCACTCTCCCTCACATTCCTTCACCCTCTCCCTCACTTTCTCTTCTCCCTCTTCGCCTCACCTCCCCTTCTCCTTCCTCTTATCCCCTTATTCTCCTTCCTCCCTCTTCCTTTCCCTCCTTGGCCAAACCACCCTCACTCACAAAGCACTCAAAAACAAGGTAAAACGACCCCGCAAGGTACTCCACCCCCCATCCCCCACCCCCACTCAGCCCCTAAAGATAACACACCCTAAAAATAGCAGAATAAATAGCCCTAAAGGCACAAAAAAGAAAACGGTAAATTGAGGCCGAACTATGAATAAAAGATGCATTATTCCGGAAATCCAATTAATAAGGTAATTTCAGATTAATAACGTTAATGATATAATGATAATAATAATAATAATCATAATAATAATGATAATGATTAATAATAATAATAATAATAATAAATAAATAATAATAATAAATATGATAATAATAATAATAATAACAATAACAATAACAACAATAATAATAATAAAATAATAAACAATAATAATAATAATAATAAAAATAACAATCAATAATAAGATGAAAAATATATCCATCGCACACCTTGCTCCAATCCTAAAACAAACAAAAACAACAACAACAACAACAAAAAGGCAAACCAAAAAGGAAAAGAAACACAACACCCTCCTTCAACAACACGACAACAGAAGGAAAGTTCAGCACCGGACGCGGAACCCAAGACCTGATTATTTCGCTGCTCGGAGAGGCATCCTTCGAGATGGGGGGGGGGAGGAGGGGAGGAAAAGAGGGAAGGGAAGGGGAAGGGAAAGGAGAAAGGGGAAGGGGAAAGGGAGAAGAGAGGAAGAGGGAAAAGGAAAGGAGAGGAGTAGGGCAAGGGAAAGAAGGAGGGGGAAGGGAAGGGAAAGGAAAAAAGGAGAAGAGAATAAAGAGAAGAGAAGAGAAGGGAAAGAGGACGGGGCAAGGGAAAAGGGAGTGGGAAAAAGAGAGAAGGAGAGAAGAAGCTGAAGCAGTGGAAGGAAGAAGCAGAGAAGGAAAAAGAAGGGACGGTCTTTCCTAATGGGTAATGGATGTTTTGGCGAGCGTGAAAGGTAATCCTGGATTACTTACGGCAATCCCCACATCGTAAAGAGAAAAGAGAAAATTAAATCAAATATATACACACATATATACGTATATAAAGACGTATAGTTAGATAGACAGACAGATATTTTACTCTCTGCCTATCTGTCAATAAGTCTGCCTATCCATTCCCTAACTTTTGATCTAAGATTAGAGGAATCCGCAAATCGCCGAATCTGGGACCAAGGAGAGAAACCCCCCCCCATCTCGCCCGCCCGCCCACCCTGAGGCCTTTACCTCCCCCCCTCAAACTGCGCCGCCCTCGAGCTCCTCCTTCGCCCAACCCCCTCCTCCTTGAAAACGAACCGTGACGAAACACCGTGATACGGAGAGAGAGAGAGAGAAAAAAAAAACTCGGGAGAGAAAGGATGCCGGAGGGAAGGATGCTGCAGGAACTAGTCACGTGACACCCCGGGACGACACACTCTCCCAAGGTCTCGCGGCACCACCATCGGGCACGACTCATCACACTGTCCACATCGTCGCGCACCCTAGATCACGCAGCGCTCACGCCCCCTTTATGGCCACGTGACGCTGGCTGGTGCTCCTGGCCATTCGAGCTGAAGCCACTGCATGCGAGCTCCACGGACCGCATATTCTGCTGCTCGCGGATTATGTAATTATGCAAATTTAGTTGTAATTCGGCGTGCAACTGCTAAATGTGTCTCTGGTGCTGGCTGGCTTTTATTTGGTAATAAAATGTAGATATGATATACTATTCTGTTCTTTAAAAGATATGTCACTTATGACTCTGTTTTGTGTTGTTTGCTTGTTTGTTCATTTCCCGTTCGTTCTTCAAGTCTCAGTTAACCGACTCCTTTACCTTCTCTACTTTTTCCTTCTTTCTCTATCTCTATCTAACATCTTCCTCTTCTCACCCTTCCCGCCCATCCCCACCCATCTCACTCACTCTACCTTCCCTCCCCCATGCTTGCCTGCCCCTCCCCTTCCCTCCCTTCTTTACTTCCCTTCCCTCTCTCCTCCATCCTTACTTCCTCTCCACCCCTCCTCCCTCTTCCCTTCCTTCCATCCAACCTTCCTCCCCCCGCTCCCCTACCCTTCCTTCCCCCTTCCCCTTCCCTTCCATCCTTTCCCCTCCTCCCCTTCCATTCTTCCCCCTCCCTCCTCTTCCCTCCCCCTCCCCTCCCCTCCTCCCCACCCCTACTCCCCGCACGCGATCCGACCAGCGTCCCCGTCAGGCAGCGTGACGAAGGTGTCCCGCCGTCGGCCCCGCGAGTGTCACTCTCACCTGCAGGCACCAGCGGCAGCGCCTCATCTTCCTCCCATTCCCTCGGGGGCGTCGCTCCTCATTATGTTAATGGGTGTATTTATGACGCGACGCCATGCTGGGGTTCCGCATGAATTATTCATACGGTTTTCATGGAAGATTCAAAACTACAAAAGCCGGGAAGAAGAAAATTAAAAAACACACACACATGAGTGTATACGTTAGGCAAATGAATCCGGTGCACGCAGGCTTTCCACCAAATCATTCTGTGGATCTGGTTATTTCTTGCAACAATACGACTCTTGAGGGAATGCGACGATACATGAACAAAGACAAGCCACATCCGCTTCCCCGTGCATGAAGACACTAAATTTAATGAATAATTCTTTAAATGGGAGACAATGAGACCCTTGCTCTGAGTTTAGTAAATGATATATGAGCTAGAAAAAATACAGGCAGATAAGCAGACAGCTAGACAAACAGATAAACAAACACACACATCTATATCTATATCTAGGGGAAATTTATAAAAATCAAAAGTCTCTCTTGTTGTCAATTCGCGAAATCAACGTTCAGGAAAAATACAGGCAGATAAGCAGACAGCTAGACAAACAGATAAACAAACACACACATCTATATCTATATCTAGGGGAAATTTATAAAATCAAGAAGTCTCTCTTGTTCAGGTAAAATAATCAAATCTGCAATGTTTTTTATTCCTTTTTATGTTGCATATATCTACAAAAAAAGATAAGTCAGTCCAATAAAGATAACAACTCGCATAAAATACCAGGCAGTTAAACAGACACGACTCTAGACCAACTTTTCCATCACAAACCCTTCACATCCATTTCCGAAACGAAGACGGTGCGGCCAAAACGCATTCCCTTTCTCGCAAAGCCTCAACTACATCCCTAATGAGTATTCAAGACTGTGTATAGGACAAGACATGAAAAAACGGGCCATAGAGACCAGGTGTTGGCCATAAGCTCGTGTATCTCGTTACCAAAGCTCGTTCTCACCTCCGCAGCACAACAAAAAACCAAGAGCCGCCCCACAGATCACGTGACTTTGTTTACATCCGGGGCATTAGCAGCCGAAACAACTGCTATATCTTTAAGAGGGCGGTTTGGTCTTTAAAAGGTCAGCGTATGAATTGTTAAAGAAAGATGTTTAGATGTTTAATTAACGTATTTCTATTCTAAATATGATGTACTTTTAATATGAACAAAGAAAAAAATATAGACAGAATCTTGTCAACTTATTAACGCGGGCATCGTCACGTGACAAGCCGACACAGACGCCACACCAACCAGGGGAGCAACGAAGACGGCGAGAAGCGTCAATAAATCGAAAAGGAACATCGAATATACATCGACGGCCTCAAGTGTCAATACAGCAAATGCACCGTGAAGAAATGGCAAATCAATGTTTACAGATCCGCCCCGAGAACAGCAACGCATAAGCCCCAAGTATGCGCCCAACCTCCACAGTGGATGCCCGCGCTTCGATCATCCACCTCCGAGCGTGGATTGCAAGTTCCATTCCTGCCGAGCGTCAAGCCGTGTCTCTCACGGTCCCCTCGGCGCCCCCGCAGGTCAAGGGGGGGATGGGGGTACACTAACCCCTCCCTTTGACCCTGGGGTGGGGGGTATGCCGCGACCCCTGGGGGACATTCCGCTGATGCCGAACAACAGGAGAGAAATAAGAGGAGAAAAAAGGGGTGTTATTTCCATGACGGCGAAGACAAGACTCAACTATGGAGAGACGAAGTTCAACTATGGGAGGAATGAAAAAAAAAAAAAAAAAATGAAACGACGAAACACAACCGACACATTCTCCCGCGGTAACTCTGGTCTCCCAAGACGCGAAAAGGGAAGTGGCGGAGCTGAGGGAAAGAATGACGCAGAAGGAAGAGAAACCGGAAGAAATTCCTCGACGCGAGAATGGAAAAAATGCACCGTGCATGGGAACTGCGCGGAGGTACGCTGTGCTATCAGAAACAAATAATAGGCGGAGGGGGGAGACAGAGCTGTGGAGCGGGGGAGAAGGGGGAGGGGAGGAAGGAAGAGAGAGAAGAGAAGAGAGAGAGGGAAGGAGGGAGAGAGCGAGAGAGGAAAGAAGAAGAGAGCGAGAGAGCGAGAGGAAGGAGAGAGACGAGAGAGAAAGGGGGAGAGAGCAGAGAGAGAGGAAGAGGAGGAGAGAGAGGAGAGGGAGAGAGAGGAGAGAGAAGAGAAGAGGAAGGGAGAGAGAGAAGAGAAGAAGAAGAGAGAGAGGAGAAAGAGAAGAGCGAAAGAGAGAGAGGAGGAGGTGGGAGGAGGGAAAGGAGGAGGAGGAGAGGATGCAGAGAGAGGGGAGAGACTGAGAACAGGTATGAGGCAGAGAGAGCGAGGAGAGGAGAGAGAAGAGGATGAGGGAGAGAGAAGATAGAGGAGCGAGAGAAGCGAGACGAAGAAGACGTGGAGAGAGAGCAGAGGAGAGGGATTGAGAGAGAGAGAAGAGAGAGAGAGAGAAGAGATGGAGAGAGAAGAGTGAGGAGAGAGCGAGAAGAGGAGAGAGAGTGAGAGAGATGAGGAGAGAGTAGAGAAGAGAGAGAGAGAGAGAGAGAAGGGAGGAGGAAGGAGAGAGAGGAGAGAGAAAGGAGAGAGAGAGAGAGAGAGAGAGAAAGAGGGGGAGAGAGGGGAGAGGGGAAGAGAGGAGGAGGAGAGGGAGGGAGGGAGGAGGGAGGGAGAGAGAGAGAGGATGAGAGAGAGAGAGAGAAGAGAGAGAAGGAGGAGAGAGAGAGATGATTGAGAGAGAGAGAGAGAGAGACTGACTAAAAACAGAATCCAAAAACACACAGACAGAGACAGCAATCAAAACGCCGAAAAAACACAGAGCGAATGGCCCTCCAACAGCGAAGTCCACCCACGACACCCTTTCCTCCCTCCCTCCCGCCCTCCCCTCTCCCTCCCTTCCCCAGCGTTCCCACGACCCCAGGTGAACGGGAATAGGGGAGGGGGGGGGGCGACTGAATTAACACCTCCTACACAACGGCTCCCGATACTCGGTACAGCGCCCCCACCCCTCCGACCGCCGAGGGACCGGAAAGGGTCGGAAAATGGGGGAGAAAAGGAAAAGTAAAGAAGGGGGGAAAGAAAAAAAAGAGGGGGGAAAGAAAGGAATAGAAAGGAGGGGGAGATAAGAAAGAAAGGGGGAAGAAATGAATTAAAAAGGGAGGGAGAGAGGAAAAAAAGGGGGAAAGAAAAGAATAGAAAATGGGGAAGAATAGAAAGGAAATAAGAGGGGGGGGGGAAAAAAGTTAATAAAAAAAATGGGAAGAAATAAAGGAATAAAAATGGGGGAAGAAAAGAGAAGCAGACGAAAACTGAAGGAAAAAAAAAACGGAAAGGACAGAGAATAGGAACGATAATCGGAATAAGAATCGAACCTTATATGGAACTTAAAAAATCTACACGATATAAAAAAAAATAACCAATCCGTTGGGAAAATGTGGAAAGTCCCAGGCTCCCTACAACGTTACCACAACACACACCACCACACAAACACACAACACACCGACACACACACAAACACACACACACACACACACACACACACACACACACACACACACACACACACACGTACCGCACACGCACACGCACACGCACACGCACACCGCACACGCACACGCACACACAACACACACTAATACATATATATTATTGGAGGGAAAGGAGGGAGCGAAGGCAGGAGAAGCGAGAGAGGAAAGAGGGAGAGAGAGAGAGAGGAGAGAGAGAGAGAGAGAGAGAGAGAGGAGAGAGAGGAGAGAGAGAGAGAGATGAGAGAGAGAGAAGGAGAGAGAGAGAGAGAAGAGAGAGAGAAAAGAGAAAGAGAAAGAGAAAGAGAAAGTAGAAAGTAAAAGAGAAAGAAAAAAGAAAGAAAAGTATCAATAAAGGTAAATGACGAAGAAAAAAAGGGAAACTCCTGATGAAACTATCAAGGATTTCTAGGCAATTAAAATAAATGACGAGGCAGTCACGCCTTGCAGACAGGTGATAAGGAAAACGCCCCTTTAAATAGATAGCTAGACAGATAGACATACAGATACACAGATAGAAGGATAAATAAACCAATAAGTAAATAGATAAATAGAAGTTTATGTAAACCAATAAATAAATAAATCGATACATTGATAGACAGATAAACAGACAGACAGACATACATATACAATATATAAATCAAGAACAACACAATCCCCGCAAAACATCTAACCACTACCCCCCCCCCCCCCCACGCTAAGAAACATGCGAGAGACAAAGGCATATGTCCACGTCATTAAGGAGCCGCCCCCTAATTACCCGAATAATAATCACCTGCGGTTTGTTAGTGAAAACACGGCCAGAGAACCCAGCTCGAGGGAGTCTGGCCGAGTTTCTCTGGGAAGGGAAGGGGGAAGGGAAGGAGGCGAGGAGGGGAGGAGGAGGGAGGAGGAGAAGGGGCAGGAAGGGGAGGGGAGAGGAGGAGAGGAAGAAAGGAGGAGAGGGAGGAGGAGAGAGGAGGAGGGGGGAGGGGAGGAGGATGGAGGACGAGGAATTGGAGGGGGGAGGAGGTAGGGGGGATGGAAAAAGAAGAAGAGTGGAAAGAAAGAGGAAGGAATTACACGAGAGACGACGTCAGGCCCTATACAAGTCCAGTATGAGAAAAGAGGAGGGAGGCTGGAGAGGAGGGGAGGCCTGTGAGGGAGTGGGGGAAGGTGGATCACAGAGTGCAGGGACATAATCCAAGTGACCGGGAGGCAACGTAGGCTTACCGCGAGGAAAAATAAAAATCGAGTTGTGAGGAGCGGAGGGCCTGTCCTACGTGAAGGGAATGCGGAGGGCAGTCAGCATGAGCACCGATGAGGAAAGAGAAGAGAGCAGACAGTACATCAAAAAGAGGCGCGTCTGTGAGGGTCTATTGTGAAGCAGGAAGCAGAAGGCTTTGTATGCGTCTACTTTGTGGGGAGAGCTATGAAGGGGGGGGGGCAGATCTATCATGACTAAATATCTCGGATCTATCCAACGGACGATGGATATATTTATAGAAAGGCTCCGAAGAGAGGAAAGAGGACGAGAGAAGGGAGGGAGGAAGAGATGGAAGGGGCGAGAGAGGAGGAGAGGAGAGAGGAGGAGGGAAGGAGGGGAAAGGAGGGAGGGAGGAAGAAGAGGGAAGAAGGAAAAGAGAAGAAGAGGGAAGGGAGGAGAAAGAAGAAGAAAAGGAGGGAGGGGAGGAGGAAGAAGGGAGGAGTGGAGAAGAAAGAGGAAGAGAGAAGGAGGAAGCAGCGAGGGAGGAAGGGAAGAGGAACGTTAACCTGAAATAGTCTGCATTGCCACAGGTATGTCTTCCCCGCCGCCTCCCCTGCGGTTTTCGATCCCCAGCGACATTCCCCCCCCCCAACACAAAGCTGATCTTCTGCTTGGCTGAACAGCTGACTTACCAACCAGCTGATCTGCTGACATGTCTCCCATACCCGGTTTTTGACGTGTTAATCTTTTCAGAACGAATTAGTCGGTCTGGTTGGAATAATACCCACCAAAACATTGAAAAAAAAAACAATAGTCTCTCCTACAACTTCAACTACGAGAGAACAAAAAAACGCGACAAAGAAATAATACTCGTAAAACAAAATCAATAAAACAATCGTTCCACAACAACAAACCTTAGGAAAAAAAAAAGGTCTCAGAACATGCACATGCGCGACGCCTCAACAACCGCGACAGAGCCAGGGCTGAACGCCGGCCCTGTTCACACTTCATACGACGAGGGAGGAGGAGGAGAGGAGGAGCGAGGAGGAGGAGGGGAGGAGAAGGAGGAGGGAGGAAGAGGAGAGGAGAGGAGGAGAGAGGGAAAGGAGAAAGAGAAAGGTAAAGGAGATGAGACAGTAAAGAAAGCACAGGGAGGCGGGATAGAGAGATATAGAAATAGCGGGAAGAAGGGGGAGAGGAGGAGAGAGAGAGAGAGAGAGAGAGAGAGCGAGATGAGAGCAGAGAGAGAGAGAGAGAGAGAGAGAGAGAGAGAGAGAGCAGAGAGAGAGATGAAGAAGAGGAGGAGGAGCGAGAGGTGAAGGGCGTGACTGAAGCCGTTGACAGTAGCCGTAGTAGCCATAGTAGCCGTAGTAAAAAACAAACGCCTGGCGCCCCATTACAACAGAGGGATCCGATTCAGCGAGAGATAACGAAGCCAACAGGAAAATGAAACATCAGATTAGAAAAGGAAAAAAAAGTAGAGCTGATGAATTCTCTCTTTGGAATGTCAGTGTTGCAAAGCCTATACTGTGACCGGAAACTTCGTCCATTCAAATCCCGCCCCCCTTCCCCTGCCCTCTCCCCATCTCAATACCCCCTAACGACCTTCTTCCTTTTACACCCCCTCCCCTGTTCAAACTACCCCCTTTCAAACCTCTTCCTTTGCCCCCCACCCCCTTTTTCAAGTACCCCCTACGACCCCCTTCACCTTCCCTTTCTACTCCTTTTCCTTCCCCCACTAATTATTCACCCTACCCCTACCCGCCCTCGAATACCCCCCTCCCCTCCCCCAACACACACTAACTCTACTGGCCACGACCCCTGCACGACCTGTTCGCACGCGGCCTCTAACAACCCTCTGTATCAACTGTGCCAAGGTCTGCACACATACGCATCTGATAAGAGTGCATACGCAGTTGCAAGGACACACTGCCTGTCTGTCTCCCTACCTGGCGCTCTCTCTCTCTCTCTCTCTCTCTCTCTCTCTCTCTCTCTCCTCTCTCTCTCTCTCTCTCTCTCTCTCTCTCTCTCTCTCTCTCTCTCTCTCTCTCTCTCTCTCTCTCTTTTACGCGCGCGTTCACACACACACATACGCACAATGGACTCCCACAGCCCCGTGATCTTTACAACCTCGGGCTGATGTGATACCAAGGTAACTATGCGAGAAGAGACCTCTTCAAGGTCATTTCTGATGGTAAGGAATAGCACAGAAAAGATGAAGAGAGGGACACGTAAGAAAGATAAAGGAAAGAGGAGAGGGAGACTGGGAGGGAGAGTAAGAGTAAGACGGAGGGAGGGGGAGAGACAGAGGGAGAGACAGAGAAAGGGAGCGAGAGCAAGCGAGAGATTAAGAAACAAGAAAAGAAAAAAAAGAGACAAAAAAAGCGAAAACGAAGAACACGCACTAAGAGAGAACAACAACAAAACACACACACACACACACCAACCCACCCGAACCAAACAATGAAAAGCCGGAACCCAAAGCCGGAATCCTCATCAGCCAAAGCCAGGCAGTTGAGGAGACAAAGACCAGGACAAGGAAGCAGGTGCACAAGGAGGCCGGAAGGGGAGAGATCCTGTCGGCTGCGGGAGATGAAAGCGCCGGCGAAGGTATGCAGAAGCCGCATTCCTTCGGTGCAAGCGAAAGTGGGGGCAGCAGGAGGCGGGGGGATGGGGAGGGGTAGAGAAACGTGTCTAAAGAGGGTGGAGAGGGAGAGATAGAGGGGAGAGAGAGAAGAAGAGAGGGAGTGAGGAGAGGGAGAGGAGGAAAGTGAAAGGCGAGGGTAGAAACGTGTCTAAAGAGGGGTGGAAAGGGAGAGAGGGGGAGGAGGAAAGGAAGAGAGGGAGTGACGGAGAGGAGAGAAGGAGAGAGAGGGAGAGTAGGAAAGGAGGAGAGAGAGTGAGGGAATAGAATAAAGGTAGGGAGGGAGAGGAGGGAAGGAAGAAAGAGAGAGGGAGAAGAGAAAAGGAAGCGAGGAAGAGGAAGAAGGGAATGGAGAAAACAAAAAGAGAGAGTGATGAATCGGAGGAAGGCAGGGAGGGAGAAAGACGGGAAGAAGGGGAGAGAGGAAGGAGGAGAGAAGAGTGAGAGGAAGATGAGGAAGGGAATAGGGAAAGAAAGAAGGGAGAGGAAGAGCAGGGTCAGAAAGAGAAGACAGAAACAGACGGAGAGAGCGAGAGGAAGAGAGAGGCCAGGGCGTGAAAGCGCCTGATGCTGCCGTGTGGGCGTCGACGGCTGCAACATTCTAATTCCTCTTAAAAGATTTATCCTCTGCCTCTCTCTTTCTTACTCGTTCTTCTTCCCGTTTGTTCTCTTTCTCTTTCTTGTCTGTCTGCCTGTCTGTTTGTTTATCTACCTATCTATCTATCTATCCCCTCCCCCTCCCCTTCCCTCCCTCCCTCTGTCTCTCTTTCTTTCTTTCTTTCTTTCTTTCCTTCTCTCTCTCACACTCACACTCACACTCACACTCACACTCACACACACACTCACACTCACACTCACACTCACACTCACACTCACATCATATATATATATATATATATATATATATATATATATATATATATATATATATATATATAGTATACAGTTACTCGAACAATTACATATCACATTTTCTGCTCTCTGTCGCTTCTCGTATAAAATCTATCATGTCTCCCTTTCTCCTGCATCTTTTCCCTTTCTCATCGACCTATTCCCTCTTCCTTAACAATTTCAAATCATATTTTCGCTTCTTACTACTGCCTCCGCCTTTTCTCATTTTTCGCAAAACTTTCTCTCTTCTTTTCTTATCATCTCTGTCCATAACTTTGCACCCCCCCTTTTTTCTCTCAATTTTCTCATTCCCTATTCGGTAACTTTCCCCAAACTTTCCTTCCATCATATCTTCTCCATCCACTCTTTATCATTAACATTTTCGTCATCGTTCTTCCTCCTCCTACGCCTTTTCTCACTACTAATCTTTTTCCCCTTTCGTCTCTCTTCCTCTTTCTCCATCTCCCTCCTCACCACTCTTGAATCTCTCTTTCTTTATCTTCTCCCCCCTTTTCCACCCTTCCTCATCAATATTCGTTTTCCCTTTCTCATTCCTTCACTCCCGATCTCGCTCTTTTCTCTTTTCTCTTCTGTCTCCTCTCTCCTCTTCTTCTCTTTTCCTGTCTCTGGTGGGGTAGGGGAATATAAGGAGATGGAGAAGAAGTGGAGAAGGAGAAAGAGAAAAAAAAAACAAGATTAGAAGAATTTTGCAGAACAAAAAAGATGAAGAAAAGAACAAGAAAAAAAGAACAACCCAAAGAACAAGAAAAAGAAAAAAAAAAAACAAGAATAGAAAAAAAGGGAAAACAATAGAGAAGATCCTCAGAGACGACCACTCGCGAAGCCGCATGCGAAAGCCGCCCCACCGCAAGGCGACCGCACCCCCCCCCCCACCACCACCACCCCCCACCCCACCCCACCCCCTCCCGCCACGCTGACCAACCCACGGCGTCCGAGCGACATCTCACACGCTACAGATAACAACAATACGATAACAACATTTCCGATGAGACAGACGAATGCCATGGGTAATGATAACGATGGCGATAACACAAATACAATAATAAAGGCGGCGATGATACAAATATAATAATACCGAAAACAATACAGAATGATAACACTGATAACGATAACGACGGCGATAATACAGATACACTAATACCGAAAATGATATGGAAAGATAACACAATGATAACGATGGCGATAATACAATCAATTTATAACCAATATACAATAACATCGATAATGACAACAATGGCAATAATATAAATCAGGTCCAGCCCATGTCCTTCTGGCTCGTGCACGGCAGCCGCACAAGGGCCAAAACGGACCCAGAGTGCGCGGGGACTTGATAATGATATCATAATAATTAAATAGAGATACTAATAATATCATAGTAATTAAATAGAGATAATAATATCATAATAATTAAATAGAGATAATAATAATATTATAATAATTAAATATAGGTAATAATAATATCATAACAATTAGAGATAATAATAATATCATAATAATTAAATAGAGATAATAATGATATCATAATAATTAAATAGAGACAATACTGATATCTTAACAATTAAATAAACATAACAAAGATATCACAATAATTAAACAAGAGGTAATAATGATATAATAATTAAATAGCGATAATGATAATTGTAACAGTAATGGCAGCAGCAACATCAGAAGCAGCAGTGGAAGTAAAGTCGCAGTGGCACCAAGCAGCAGCAGTATAGTAGTAGCATAGTCGTTAGTAGTAGAACAATAGTAGTAAGAGTACAGTGTCAGTAGTACTGTAATAGTTGTATAAACTACAGTAATAGTATGAATACAGCAAGAGCATAGTAGATGCAATGTAAACGATTTGTTTATCAAAAATTAAAGAATTGAAGAAGAAAGGCGAAAAAAATTAAATAAATTGACGAAGAAGAGAACAAGAGGAAAAAGAAAATATACAAAGATGAAGCAGAAGACCCTACGATACACAAAAAGGGAAATAAGAAGAGCCAAAGAAAAGAAAACGAAGAAAAAAAGAAAAAAAAAAGAAGAGAATAAAAAGAAAACGAAGACGAAAACGAAAAAAAAGCAACGAAAAGGGCGCGATTCACCCAGGTGATCCAGTGCCCGACACCGACCGACCGACCGACCGACCGACCGACCGACCCACCCGACCGACGACGACCGCCTCTCCGAAGTCACTTTCCCCAAAAGCGCCTTTCTCAAGGTCGCCGCCACGCACGCGCATTCTTCTCGGGTGCCTGGCATTCCTCCCATTCTCGCTCTATCTCTCGCTCTCGCTCTCGCTCTCGCTCTCTCTCTCTCTCTCTCTCGTCTCTCTCTCTCTCTCTCTCTCTCTCTCTCTCTCTCTCGCTCTCTCTCTCTCTCTATCTCTCTCTCTTTATCTCTCTCTCTTTATCTCTCTCTCTCTTTATCTCTCTCTCTCTTTATCTCTCTCTCTCTTTATCTCTCTCTCTCTTATCTCTCTCTCTCTTTCTCTCTCTCTTCTCTCTCTCTCTCTTTATCTCTCTCTCTCTCTTTATCCTCTTCCTTCTCTCTCTTTATCTCTCTCTCTCTCTTTATCTCTCTCTCTCTTTATCTCTCTCTCTCTCTTACTCTCTCTCTCTTTATCTCTCTCTCTCTTTATCTCTCTCTCTCTTTATTCTCTCTCTCTCTTTATCTCTCTCTCTCTTTATCTCTCTCTTTATCTCTCTCTCTCTTTCTCTCTCTCTCTCTCTCTCTTTATCTCTCTCTCCTCTCTCTCTCTTTCTCTCTCTCTCTTTCTCTCTCTTTATCTCTCTCTCTCTTTATCTCTCCCTCCTCTTTTTTTTTTTTTTCGCGTTACGTCATTCTATTGTTTGTTTTGTTAGTGTGCTTGTTTGGTGGTTTACTTTTGTGTATTTGTGCTTGTTGGTGTATTTTCAGCTTGCCTTTTACTTTTTATCACTGGCTTTCGTCACTATACCTATTCCAGATTTTGTTCTTGATGATATTCTTTCGATCTAAAAAAAATTCCTTTCGGACCTTCCCCCACCCCCTTTCCCTCCAACCCCCTTCCTCCCCTTCCCCTCCTTTTCCACGATGTCAATTCGTCCTCATTTCACTCTGACCCGTAGAAGTGCCCAAGTCCCTCCCCCATTCCCTCCCCCATACCGTCACGTGTCGCTGTGACGTCACCCATGCGTCACCATCACCACCCTCACTCTGCCGGTTCATCACCCCGTCACGAGACAGTGTGCAGGAAACCCCTAGTGTATCCCCCCCCTCTAATATGCATCCCCCCCGTCCTCTCCGTTCCCCTCCCCCCCCCTCCCCTCTCGTTCCCCTTCCCCTTCCCCCTCCCCCTCTCCGTTTCCCTTCCCCCTCCCCCTCTCCGTTCCCCCTTCCCTTCCCCTCCCCCTTCCCCTTTCCCTTCCCTCTTCCCTCCCCCTCGCCCCCTATGCAGCAAACCTCTCATTCCTCATGCTCGTTGAGGCGACTGCTCGGCTACAGCTGCGTTTTATTGTCGGACATTATTTGTCTTCTGTTTTACTTATTTGGCTATTTGTGCTGTTTACTTATTTGTCTTCTAATCTGCTTATTATTTGCCTTCTCATTTTTCCTTATCATTTGTCTTCTGTTTTACTTATTTGTCTTCTCACTTTTGCTTATTATGTGCTTTCTCATTTTTTTCTTATCATTTGTCTTCTGTTTTACTTATTTGTCTTCTAATTTCTGCTTATTATTTGCTTTCTCATTTTTTCCTTATCATTTGTCTTCTGTTTTACTTATTTGTCTTCTCACTTTTGCTTATTATTTGCTTTCTCCTTTTTTTCTTATCATTTGTCTTCTGTTTTACTTATTTGTCTTCTCACTTTTGCTTATTATTGCTTTCTCATTTTTTTTTATCATTTGTCTTCTGTTTTACTTATTTGTTTCTCACTTTTGCTTATTATTTGCTTTCTCATTTTTTTCTTATCATTTGTCTTCTGTTTTACTTATTTGTCTTCTCACTTTTGCTTATTATTTGCTTTCTCATTTTTTTCTTATCATTTGTCTTCTGTTTTACTTATTTGTCTTCTAATTTCTGCTTATTATTTGCTTTCTCATTTTTTCTTATCATTTGTCTTGTTTTTTCAGCATTATTGGTTGTCGTCTGATTTTTATTTTTCTTATTATTTGTTCTGTTTTTTATTATCATCATTATTTGTTTTTTTTCCTTCTCATTATTTGTCCTCTGTTTTTTTCTCAACTTTTTTTCCTTTTTGTCTTCTTTATTTTTATAAATGTTTTCATTTAATTTGTAAAGCTTTCCCTAATCTTCTCCCTTTCCTCCCTTTGTATTTCTCATTTTCTCTTCTTCCTCCATCTTTTTTTTTTTTTTTTTTACCCAACTTTTTTCGGTCACCCTCACCTTCTTTTCGTCTTCCTCTTCTCACTTCTATTCGTTTTTTTCATTTTCATTTTCGAGTTAATCTCCTTTTCCTTTTTTTATTATCATCATCTTCCTCTTCCTCTTCCTCTTCCTCCTCTTCTTCTTCCTCCTCTTCTTCCTCCCTCCCTTCCTTCTCTATCCCTCCCTCCTCCCTCTCCCTCCATTCTAACCCTTTCCCTTTACTCAACCCCCCTAAACCCCTCCCACACGAAAAAAACAAAAACAAACAAACAAAAAAAAAAACAAAAAGCATCACAATCAACAATACACCATTATCATAAAATAAAAGATCCCACCGATAACACCAAGATAACACAATATCAAGGCAGCAAGGTGGCGCGATAACACCATTGTCTCTTACCATGGCACTGCACCGACCTCGGCCCTCGTCTCATCATGCCGTCAACTCCAACATACCTGAGAATAAAGAGAAACCCTATGAGTGCATGGCAATGATGAACTACATACACATACCATAAGGTATACAAAGAGAATGCAAATTAAATAGAAATGTGGACTATATATACACATACCATAGGATATACAAGAATGAAAAAAATGTGAACTACATATAGATATACTATATGATATACAACGAGAATGAAAAAAGTGAACTACATACAGACATACTATATGATATACAATGAGCATGCAAATAAAAAAATGTGAACTATATATATATACCTATCATACGATATACAGCGAGAACGCAAATAAAAAAAATACATACAGACATGCCATATGATATACAACGAGAATGCAATACAAAATGTGCACTACATATATACACACCATAAGATGCACAACGAGAATGCAAATAAAGGAAATGTTTTGGGCATATCAGTTCCCTGTGCAGATGGGAAGCCAAAATCCAAAATGCTTTCGAAAATGATGTCTCACCTTTTAAGAAATCTATTTTGTGTGCAAGTTCTTTTCTGGAATTTAACAATATAGAAGGGTGTACTGTGTTTCAACATTCACGGAGCGGCACGGAAAAATATATGCATAAAACATTTAAACGTCACTAAAGATAACAGTGTAAATCATGAACTCTCAATAAGCCATTTGTATGTAACTTTGGTCATCATCTTCATCTTCATCCTAATTATCACGTCTTTCTTTTATTGCCCTCTTCACCATCACCTTCCTTGCCCTTCTGCCATCTTCATCCCTCATCATCATCATCATTTTCCTCCCATTCTCCCTTCTTCCCCCTCTTCATCACTTCTTACCCTTCTAACCTTCTCCCTTCACTATTCACCATCACTTACTTTATTTCTCACCATCACTCCCTCCCATTCTTCCCTTCTCCACCTCCCTCACACTATCACACTCGCTTCTCCTCACACCATCACCCCCCCTTCTCCCTCACACAATACATCAAAACATCCCCTCACCACACCCCCTCCTCCCTCACACCACCACCCCTCCTCCCTACACACCATCCCCCCCTTTACATCCCTACACCACCATCCCCTCCCTCCCTTCCCACCCCCACCCCCTCCCCCCCCCCAAAACAAGGTGCCAGTGTCCAGCCCGTCAACTCCGCGGCGTCAAGAACTGTGAAGAGAACCATGTAAGGAAAAACTGGCGGTCTGAGCGCTACCATATCCAGCTTACTACCTCCTTATCCCCTCCCCCCTCTCCCTCTCCCTCCCTCCCCCTCCTCCACTTCTGCCCTGCCCTCTGCCCTGCCTCCCTCTCCCTTCTCCACTTCCCCCCGCACCTTAAAGCTGCCCCTTCCCCATATTGAGCTTGGAGTGGGTACCCGCCCCTCCGCAAACTCCGTTCTTTGTCTGTCTGTCTGTGTAATTCTTTCTTTCTTACTCCCTTCATTCATTCATTCCTTTCTTCCTCTCCCTCCTTCCTCTCTCTCCATCCTTCCCTTCTCTTCCTGCCTCCTCTTCTCCTTCCATCCCTCTCTCCTCCTTTCCCTACCTCCTCTCCCTCTCCTACTCCCTCCTCTTCTCCTTCCCTCCCTCCTCCTCTCCCTCCCTCCTCTTCTCCTTCCCTCCCCTCCTCCTCTCCTACCTCCTACCTCCTTCCTCTCTCTCATCCCTCCCTCCTCTCCCTCCTTCTCTCCTCTCTGCAGGACCTTCTCAGAAAAGGGCGGAGCATCCCTACGCACCGAGGGGGGCAGGGGGCGGAAGGTGGATTAGGGGGGGGGGGTACGTATCTCCCAGCCCCTCCTCCACATCCTACGAACACCGTCACCAAGGGCCTCCGGTGTCTTGTAGGATGATGGTGAATGTTATTCTCTATCTTATCCTATCTCTATCTTCTTAGTTTCGTCGATAATTTAATGAAAAAAGAAATGCCTTTTTTTTTACCATTTTCGTAAATAGTTCTGCAAGAAAAGAAAATGAGAACGTGATCCAATTTCGAAAATCAGGTACATGAATAAAAAAATTATATGAATACACAAATACTTCAAAATAAAGTACATACATTTAATAAGAAAATAAATGCCTTTTTTACCAATTTTGTTTATAGCTCCGCAGGAAATGAAAATGAGGTGATCCAACCTCGAAAATTAGGCAGATGAATAAAAACAAACTATGAATACACAAATCCTTTAAAATAAAGTCCATAAATATGAACAAGATTCTCAAAAACAAATTAAACGGAAAAATGCCCTCAAAATACCCGGTAATACCCACTTCCCCATCCTTTCCCCATCATCCTTCACATCCACCAAGCTCCACCACCCCCATCAACCTCATTCATTTTCTACTACTGCCTCACCAACTTCACCCACATCCACCTCCATCACCTGATCCACTTATACATACTCCCTCCATCACCACCACTTCAACCAACCTCACCACCTCTACCAACAACATGCACCTCCACCAACCTCCTCCACATCTACCACTTCCACCATTCTCTCCTCCACCTCCACCTCCACCCTCTTCCACTTCCAACAACCTCTCCTTCACCTCCTCCAACCTCTCCTCCACCTCCTCCAACCTCTCCTTCACCTCCACCAACCCTCTTCACTCCTCCTAACCTCTCCTTCACTCCACCAACCTCCCACCTCCCAACCTTCCAACCTCCACCTCCCCAACCTCAC
Source organism: Penaeus vannamei (assembly GCF_003789085.1). NCBI lineage: Eukaryota > Metazoa > Arthropoda > Malacostraca > Decapoda > Penaeidae > Penaeus > Penaeus vannamei. The sequence goes on along the minus strand of NW_020872372.1, from coordinate 251,508 downwards.
CTCCACCAACCCTCCATCACCCTGGCTAATCACCCCACTGAAAGCAAGAGGAAGTCCATTGCTTCAGTGTCTCTCCTCGCGCCTAACGATGCCCTCGGCGCTCACTTCATCACCATCTCTGAAGCAACACCATCGCGCGCGCACCATAACTGCCAGGGCCTATTCATCACCGTGCTCACCATCAGCGGGAGAGGCGGACACCACACCTCACGGATTTCTCTGGATGTTGGGGTCTGGTCTCTGAAGGAGTGATGTGGTGATTGTGGTGGGGATGGCGGTGGTGGAGATGGTGGTGGTGATGGTGGTGGCAGGGATTGGCGAGTATTATGGTGATGGTGATTATGGATTATTGATTATTGATGATGATGATCATGGTAGTGTTGATGGTATTGATGATGATGGTGATGATTATGATAATGACGACGATGATGATGACAACGACGACGATGATGATTACGGCTGTAATGATGATGAATGATGATACCTGTGATGACGAAGGACCAAGAAGACAGTAATGAAAATGACATTTTACCAACCTCACCCCTACCATTCACGATACGATAACACATCCAAATATTCCTTGTTCACCACCTCACCCCCCCCCCTGTAAGAGACACCAACAACAATAACAAAAATACAACAAATAAAGCCCATCTCAAATCGCCGTCCAAACCACACCAACAACGCCACCACGCGCCGTCTGCCACCGCCTGCGCCGCCAGAAGACAGACAGACAGACAGACACACACACACACACACACACACACACACACACACACACACACACACACACACACACACACACACACATACATACGCGCACACGCTCACACACAGACAAACACAGAAAAACACACGCATACACACAGACAAGCACGCACACACACACAGACTCAGACACGCACAAACACACAGACACACAGACACACACACACACACACACACAACACACGCACACACACACACACACACACACACACACACACACACACACACACACGCAACACGACACCGCCTCAGCTAGCCACCTGGCGGAGGAGCCGACCTCACCCATCTGCCATATAAGGTAAAAGGGCAGGTGGCCACTGAGCGGGTGGGTACCAGGCAGGTGGACACGGGACATATGGGTACCAAGCAGGTGAGAAAGAGACAGATGGGTACAAGGTAAGTGGGTTTCAGACAAGCGGGCACAGAGATGGTGGGCGCTAAGCAGATGGACACGGGGCAGGTGGGTACTAAGCAGCTGGGTTTTAAACAGGTGGGCAAAGGGTGGGCACTAGACAGATGGTCACGGGACAGGTGGGTTTTAAGCAGGTGGGCAAAGGGTGGGCACTAAGCAGTTACAAGATAGGTGGGTTTTAAGCAGGTGGGCGAAGGGTGGGCACTAGACAGATGGTCACGGGACAGGTGGGTTTTAAGCAGGTGGGCAAAGGGTGGGCACAGCAGATGGCAGGTGGGTTTTAAGCAGGTGGGCGAAGGGGGGCATTAGACAGATGGTCACGGGGACAGGTGGGTTTTAAGCAGCAAAGGGTGGGCACTAAGCAGATGGTTACAAGATAGGTGGGTTTTAAGCAGGTGGGCGAAGGGAGGGCATTAGACAGATGGTCACGGGACAGGTGGGTTTTAAGCAGGTAGGGTGGGCACTGATGGATTTGGCATTAGACAGACACACAGGTGGGTAAGCACACCACTGGTCACGGAACAGGTGGGTTTTAAGCAGGTGGGCAAGGGGTGGGCAATAGACAGATGGTTACGGGACAGGTGGGTACAAGCCAGCTGGGTAAACAGGTGGTAAATTGGACAGGTGGTAAACAGGTGGCACTTGGTAGGTAGGCATGGGACAGGTGGGCAAGTGAAGACCCAATAAATACAACAACAACAGCTGATCGACACAACACACAAGAGGCGGACCATCAAAGCAGGCAACTAATCCCCCAAAGTGGCGGGAAAAACGAAACCCAATCGAGCGCGGTTTCTAATTGAAAGAGAACAGACACGATTCTCTTGCTTCCGCCGCCGCCTCGACAAAACACTAAGCGACGATTAGTATGCTCGCAAATCCATTAACGAATAAAAAAATAAAATACGCCAAAGAAAATTATACTTCAACCATTAAAACCAAAACGAACTCATTAAAGACATTAAAATGCACAAAAGAAATTGATATTCCAACAATTAAAATCAAAACGAACTCATTAAAAAAAATAAAATGCGTAAAAGAAAATTACATTCCATCAATTAAAACCAAAACAAACTCCTTAAAATAATCAAAATGCGCAAAACAAATTGATCTTCCAAACATTAAAACCAAACAAACAGAAGAAAAAACAATTAAAACCCCCAACAAAGCCGAACATGCATGTGCTTGACTCTGAGGGTAAGGTGAGGGTGGAGGGGGTGGGGGGTTATCCGGGTGTGGTGGTGGGGGTGAGATGGGCGTGGTGGGCGTGGCAGCACGCATGAATGATCACCGCCAGCGAGTGCCAAGCATAAAACCGCTTTCGTGCCTCTGACTGATGCCCAAAATATGAACTACATGCTCTGTTCTGCTCCGTTCTGCCCTGTTCTCCACTTGAACTTTCATCTGCTCCTCCAATACTCCATTCTCTGTTTGTTTGTTTTTGTTTTCAAGTCACTTTCATATTTTTCTTATAAGAATCACCATTGTACTGCCAACGATACCCTCCTTATTTCCCGTGACCACGTAAACCAAGCCATAAACAAATAATTACTGAATGAGAAGAAAGGAGAAGGACACGCATTCACACGCACATATTGAGATAACAACAAGAACAACAACAAGGAGAAGAACAAGAATAATGATGGTCATAATGATGATGATAATAATACACATATATTACAATAATAACAATGACTATTATCATCACCATTACTAATATAACTATTATTACTATCATAATCATATTCATAACAATAATCATCATCCTCATAATACTAATAATAATGATAATGATGATTGATGATGATGATGATGATGATGATGATGATGATGATGATGATGATGATGATGATGATGATAATAATAATAATAATAACAATAATAATAATGATAATAATAACACTAACAACAACAATAACAATAATAATCACATGATGAACAAAATTGACTATACCAATTATAATGATAATTCTTTCCCACGCCCACTTCTTCCGCAAGCCTCGCCCACCACCCAAGAGCTAGGCACCGCGACCGGCCGGCGAGAAACCCCCTACTCACCTTCCCCCTCCCAACTAGAAGCCCCTCCCCCTCCTCACTTCGAAACACTACCCCCCTCCCATCTAGAAGCCCTCCCCTCCCCACCTGGAAACCCCTCCCATCTAGAAACCCCTCCCCTCCACCTAGAAGCCCCTCCCCCACCCACCTAGAAGCCCTCCCACTCCCTCCTGAAACCCCTCTCCCTACTGGAACCCCTTACCCCTTCCCCCTTCCACCTAGAAGCCCCTCCCCCCACCTGGAACTCCCTCCCGCCAACAGGGTTCGAAGCCATAACGATTGACTTGCAAAACAGAACTCGCTCAGCAGCCCCGTCAGTCAGCAGCGCAAACAGCAGCCGAACATTCTCTAATTTTTACTTTTTTCTTCTTATTCGAAAACCGTAACAATTTAGGTGAAATTCGTATGATATCTCCCTCTGTCAGTATTTCATCGTTCGGATCTGTAACGTAACGAAGTTTGACTAAAATAATAACTCGTTTCTCTCGTGGCTTTATCTAGACGTGAAAAATGTATCCCCTCTTAAAAGAATAACATCTTTTATTTAGACTTGAAAAAGGTATTCCCTCTTGAAAGAATAACACTTTAATTCTACGATTAAGTTAATCCATATTCGACGAACTGAATATCGTAATAACCTATTGAATATACTACAGCGTATTTTCACCTCGATCACAGACAATCACAGATACACACGCACACAAAAAGAAATTATATGGCAAAGCAAGCTAAGTACAAGGTCCTATTAACCTTCAGGACAGAAGATCCACATCCCTGGTTTCAGACCATCCTAAATCCCATTCTGAAGGCACAAAATCCACTCCCAAGTCCCAGGTCCTGTATTCCAGACCTAATCCACCCAGGTGGGGGTTCTGTATTCCAGACCCTAACTCCAGGTCCCGAATTCCTAGCTCTAATTCCCAGCCCTAAGGCCAAGGCGCAAATACGGTTCCAGGTTCCGAATTCCAGTCCCTAATATTCAAGCGTCAGTCCGGGGCCTAACTCCAGTCCGTAATTTTCGGTCCCCGGTTCGAGGTCCCATTTCCCGAGGCCAAGACCCCCGCACCTTCGTCCTTCGTCCTGGGAGCGAAACACAGCCCCAGGCCCTAGGTCCTAGGTCCTGATTCTCCTGGTCTAAGGTCCCGAAGACCGACAAACGACCCGCTGGAGGGAAGGGTCGTTAGGAACTGTTATGACTGGCAGCACATTACTAAGTACAAACAGGTTTCACAGGCAGAGTTAATGGTCCGTGGCTGACAGGTTGTCGTTTGTTCATTCCTCTCCCTCGTCCTCTCCCTCTCCCTCTCCCCCCTCCCCCCCCCTCCGTCCTCTTGGTGACGCCATCCGGAAAAATGATTCTAAAGAAAAATGATTGAAAGGCCGGGCCGAGATGCACCACTGGTAGGTTTTCGGCTCCCTGCCCCCCTTACGACAGAAAATTTCTTTTTCTTTCTTTTCGTCCACTGTAACCACTCGCCCCATCCAAGAAGAAATCCCCTTCTCACCAATAACTGGTACTACTTCTATTATTAATAAATGATGGTAACAAACATAAACTAACAATAACAACAACAAAACTGTAGGAAAAAGGGGCGACTAGCAACCATGAGGCAAGTACTATAAAACGCGGGGAGACCGTCGCATGCACGCATTCTGAACTCTCTCGGGCCCTTGACCAACAACAAAACGTTGAGTCGCAAAGCACTCTGGGTAATGCAAGGACTTTCCTCAGACTGAAATGCCCCCTCCACCCCCCCCATCCTTCATATCCCCCTATCTCACTCCCATCTCTTTCGCCGTTCCCTTTCTTCCACTCTTCTCTCTCTCTCTCTCTCTCTCTCTCTCTCTCTCTCTCTCTCTCTCTCTCTCTCTCTCTCTCTCCTCTCTCTCATCGCTCTCGCTCTCGCTCTCGCTCTTCTCTCTCGCTCTCGCTCTCTCGCTCTCTCGCTCTCTCGCTCCTCGCTCATCTCTCGCTCTCTCGCTCTCTCATACTACTCTCACTCTCTCTCTCTCTCGTCTCTCTCTCTCTCTCTCTCTCTCTCTCTCTCTCTCTCTCTCTCTCTCTCTCTCTCTCTCTCTCTCTCTCTCTCTCTCTTCTTCTTCTTCTTCCATTCCCCTCCCTCTCCCTCCTTCCTTTCTTATTCATCCCCCTCGCTGTCACTTTGGCCTCGACGTGCTTTTTTCTCCCTCTCTTTTACCCTCTTCATTTTAAAATCTTTCCCCTTATATATATATTTTTTTTTAACAAACATCGCCTCATCTCCCATTTCTCTCTCCGCTTCTCCCCTTCCTCCCTCCTCACTCGCCTTTCTCCTTGCCCTTCACCTCGCTCTCTAACCCTCCTCCTCATCCCTACCAGCCTCTAATCCCCCCAACCCCCACCAGCCTCCTTGCCCTTCCCTACCTCCCTACCTCCCTACCCCCTTCCCATCTTCCTTAACCCTCCCTTGCCCTTCCCAAACTCCCTACCCCTTCCCTCCCTCCCTCCCTCCCCACTTCCATTCCCTTTGCCCTTCCCAAACTCCTTACCCCTTCCTCCCCTACCTCCCTACCCCCTCCCCACCCTCCTTAACCCTCCCCTTTCACCTCCACCCCATCCCCTCCCCCTCCCCCTTCCACCTTCCTCTGCTCCCCTAAAAAGCATCTTCCTGTCTCATCTCCGCGCGCATGCAGGTAAGAGCCCCGCCAGCATCCCGAGTCAAGAGACCCAACCCTCCCTTCGCAGCCCAGCATCGTCATCTTCACCTCTCCTTTTTCTTTCGCTCCTCCTCCTCCTCCTCCTCCTCCTCCTCCTCCTCCTCCTCCTCCTCCTCCTCCTCCTCCTCCTCCTCCTCCTCGAAAGATGCAAATGCACGACGGCGAAGGGCAGATGCACTTCTTGCAAATATCTAAAAAGGGAGGGGAGAGGGAGGGAGGGAGGGAGGACTGGAGAGGGAAGGGAGGGTGGGAGGATTGGAGAGGGAGGGAGGATTAGAGAGGAAGGAGGGAGGGAGGGAGGGGAAGGGTGGGAGGAGGGGGAGCGGAGAGGAGAGCAGAAGAAAGAGATAAAGAAAGATAGAGAGAGAGAGAATCAGAGAAAAAAAGAAAAGCGAAGAGAGCGAAACAGACAAACAGACAGACAAAGACCGAAAGAAAGAGACGGAAAACAGACAACGCCAATCTGAAATTACAATGAGATTAGCCATAAAACGCATCTGGGCGAGGTCAAGGCTGAAACCGCGCCGCCGCTCCCCTCTCACAGCGAGGTCAAGATCGCAGGAAATGCTTGGCGTGTTCTTGTAGCTGTCTTTGTCGTCTTTTTTTTTTTTCTTTGTCGCTCTCTTTTCCGCGTGTTCTTGTTCTTGTTGCGGAACGGATGTTCATAATGGGATCGGAGGCGAGCTGAATAATGGCGGACTTAATAGGGGACGGCCTCGTTGCATGATGGCGGCCATTTTGGAAACAACATTGACAAATTGTCTTCGAGGAGACTTTTATAGGCTTTCTCACGCTGGAATTCCTTAATGGCGAGGCGGAGCATAACAAGGATATGCAAACAAATGATACAACAACCAAAGTCATAAATATTGGAGCAAAACAATACATTTACAAACAAAACCCAAAAAATAAAGTACTAAAAAAAAAACAGAAACAAATATTGAATCAAATTAAATATAATAATACATAGCTAAATAATGATAATCAAATACACAGCAATCGCGAGATAAACACGGTAATGATTAAACAAGCAAACATGCCTAACCAACAAAGGCCTAATTACAAAGACAAGAAATTAGCAAACGGAAATATATATAAATACTACAAACATAAAAAAAAAACTGAACACATCAAAAAGAAGAAAGAAAGAGAAGAGAAAAAAAAAGAAAAAGAAAGAAAAGAAAAAAAGAAAAAGAAAAAAGAAACAGGAGAAAAGAAAAAGAAGATGAAGACGAAGAAGCAATAGGAGAAGAAAAAGAAACAGGAGAATAAGAAAAACAGCGCACGCAAGTAATCACTTCTGAACCTTGCTCATTCATTCAACCCGTTCGCCCTTTCTTCCCAGCTCCTTCGATAATTGAAAAAAAGGAAAAAAAGGAAAAAAAAATGTAATCATGAATCCACTCGCCCTTGAAATCGAGAAGGAAAAAAAAAAAAAAAAACATGGATACATTTTACTTTATAATGAGAGCAATCGCTGACCTCTTTGCATCTTCTGCTACCTTCTTACCTTCTCTTCCTCCTCTCCTTCTTTTCCTTTTGGTTTACTCTTCGTTTTTCCTTTCCGTTTTTGCCATTTTCTTTGCCCTCTTTGCCCTTCCTCCTCTCTTCCTTTCTTCCCTAGCCCTTCTCTCCCTTTCTCCCTAATCCTCCCTTCTTCCCTAAACCCTCACTCTCCCCTCCCTACTCTACTCCCCTCCCTACCCACTCCCTACCCATCCGCTACCCACTCCCCTTCCCTACTCCTCTCCCTACCCACTCCCCCTCCCTACCACATCCCTCTACCTACTCCCACTCCCTACCCACTCCCTCTCCCTACCCACTCCCCCTCCCTACCCACTCTCCCTACCCACCCCCCTCCCTACCCACTCCCCATCCCCCTTGGTCCTTTCTGACTCCCTCACCCCTTTGCCCTAATCAGCGCGCAGGCAAGTAAGGTAAAGTGAGTGAGTGAAGGAGAGGGAGAGACATGGCGTCAGGGAGCGAAGAACTCGCGGAGTTGAAGTGATTATTATTGTCTTTTTTTTTTGCTACTGTTGTTGTATAATAATTATTATAATTTTATCATTATCATTATTTATTTTATAATTATACTATTATTATTCATTATCATTATTATCAATATTATTATTATTATTATATTATTATAATTAATAATTATTATTTTCCTCATCATATTATCATCATTTTCACCATTACAATATCATTGCATAATCATCATCATCATTACAAATTACTCGCATAAATCAACACAATATGGTCTCCTCCCTGTTTTCTCTCTCCTTTATATCCGCATCCTCCCCTCCTTTCCCTTCCTCATTATTTCATAACTGTGTATATATTTTTTCCTCTCTCATTTTTCTCATATTTTTCTCCATTTCCCTCTCTCCTTTTCCCCGACGTCACGCCTCGCCCTCTCCTTATTTCTTCTTCCATCTGACTTTCGTTTCTTTGGTTCCTCTTCCTCCCCATTTCTTACATTCTCTCTATTGTTCCAATCTCCTTTCCTCTCCCTTCCTCTTCCCTCTCCTAATCACTTGTCTCCCCTCCTCTCCCCTTAATCACCCCCTTCTCGCCTTCCCCTAATCACCCCTCCCCACTCCCTTATTAAACCCCCTTCTACCCCCTCTCCCTCCCTTACCAACCCCCCCTTCTCCCTTCCTTAATCACCCCCATCTCCCTTTCCCCAAAAACCCCGTCTCCTCCCTCTCCTGATCCCCCTACCCTCTTCTCCCCTTCTCTGACACCCCATTACCTTTTCCCACCTCACCCCTCTCCCTATCTCAACCCCCACCCCTTCTTTCCCCTTCCCCAAATCCCGACCTCTCCCCCCCCCTTTCCTTCCTCCACTGACTTACCCCAACTTCCCTACTCCCCCTCCCCTCCTACCTACCCCTACTCCTCCTCCCTTCATCACCCCCTCCTCTCACTACCCTACTCCCTACTCCCTCACTCACTCCCTCTACCCTCATCAACTCACTATATCTACTCCCCCTCCCCTCACAACCCCACCCCTACCCCAACTAAACCCCACCCCCTACTCCCCCTCCCTAAAAAACCCCCTACCTCCCCCTCCACCCCCACCCCACTCCCCCTCCCCTAACAACCCACCTCTCCCCAACCCCACAACTACCCCCCCCTACAACCCCACCCCCTACCCCCCTCCCCCACCCACCCCATACCCCCCACCCCTCACAAACCCCACCCTCCCCCCCTCCCCTCCACCACCCGAAACTCCCCCTCCCCCTAACACCCTCCCCTCAAAACCCACCACCCCTCCACCCTCCCCTACCACAACCCCAAACCCCCTGCAACCCACCCACGCAACCTCCACTAACTCAGCAAGGTCTCTGCCGGGCCGGCCCCCACCTTCTCTCCCGCCACTGATTTACGCGGCTACTTGCCAGGCCGGTCAGCACCACGACGCAAACGGAAAGTGAGGGGAAGGGGCAGGGGGTGAGGAGGCGAATGAGGGTGGGGTGGGAAAAAAGGGAGGAGGGGGGAGTGAGGGGGAAATGAGCGGAGGAGGGGGTAAGGGAAAAGGAGGGAGTCGAGGTGGGTAAAGAAAGGAGGGGTGAGGGGGGGAGGGAAAAGAGGGGAGTGAGGGAGAGAGGAGGGGGGTAGGGCAAACAGAGGCGAGCTCCAGCGAGGGGAAAAGTATCTTACGAATTTCCCCTCTTTCCCTCCTTCTTGGCCTCGGTACTCTTACTAGGTTCTCTTCCTTATTTCTTATTCCAATTGTTTGAGTTTTCCGTTTTCATTTTTTGAATAATTCTTTCTTCTTCCTGTTTTCGTATTTCTCCTTTTCGTTTGCGTCTTCCTTCCTCCTCTCTTCTGTGCTTTCCATATTTTATTTTTCCTTTACATATTCCCCATTTTTTCTCCCCCTTCTCTTCCCTATTTTTCTCTAGTTCTCAGCCATTCACGCTTTCATCCTATTGCCTATTCGTCCCTCTCTCTTTCTCCCCCTCCTTCCCCGTCTCCTTAATTCCGTTTCCCCCTTGTCAACTCCACTCTGCATATCATTCCCTGACTGTCATTTCCAATTTCATTTCTTTTCTCATTTCCTCCTATTCTTCTTCCTCTTCCTCTCCCCCTCTCCCCTCTCCTATTGTTCATTGGTCAATGATTCTTTCTCACTATCGTCTTATTCTGCATTTCCTTTCCTTCCTTCTTTCTTTCATTTCATTTCTTTTCTTATTTCCTCCTATTCTTCTTTCTCTTACTCTTCCCCTCTCCCCTCTCCTATTGTTCATTACAATGAATCTTTCTCTATATCATCTTATTCTGCGTTTCCTTTCCTTCCTTCTTTCGCCCCCTCTTACTCTGTTCCCCTTCCTGCCTCTAATTTCCCCTTCTTCTTCTTCTCCTCCTCCTTCTCGTTCTCGTTTCTCGTTCTCGTTCTCGTTCTCGTTCTCGTTCTCGTTCTCGTTCTCGTTCCCCTTCTCCTCCGCCTCCTTCTACACCCGCATCCTCTCCGTAATCACGCGATATCAAGAAATAAACAATAATCAATAAAATCTCTTATCGACGTCTCTGACAGGCTTTTACGACCAAGGAAGAATGAAAAGGAAAAAAAAAGATAAAAAAGGGAAACAAAATGCGGACAATCAAAATACCATTTTCTTTACAACAGCAATCACTTCTTAGTTTCTCTGCTCATTCTTCGCTATTGTTATCTTCATTTTTTTTTCCCTTTCTTTTTCCTCTAACGAGCATGTTACGCTTCCATGGCTATTTTCCTAATTAATTTCTTCTCTTCTTTCCATCTTTCTTCCTCATGCTATTATTCGCTTTTCTCAATTCCTCTCTCTTATTCGATTTCTTCCCTTCTCCTTCACTCTCCATCTTTCCTTCTTGTTTCTCCCCTAACTCCTCTTTTCGCTCCCCAATTCGCCGTCAACCAACCGAACATTATTTATCAACAATTATATACATCCTCTCCCTCCATCTCCCCTACCATCCCCCTTCCCCCTCTCCGTCTCTTCTACCTCCTTCCCTCTCTCCCTCCCTCCTTTCCGCCTTATCTCATAACTTGCTTTCTCCTTAATCCATCCATCCTTCCTTCCTTCCTTCCTTCCTTCTTCCTTCCTTCCTTCCTCCTTCCTTCCTTCCTTCCTTCCTTCCTTCCTTCCTTCCTTCCTTCCTTCCTTCCTTCCTTCCTTCCTTCCTTCCTTCCTTCTCCCTACCTACCTACTCCCTCTCTCCCTCCCTCCCTTCCTTCTTTCTTCCTTCTTCCTTCCTTCCTTCCTTCCTTCCTTCCTTCCTCCCTTCCGTCCGTCCGTCCGTCTCTCCCTCCTCGCTCTCTTCCCCATACCCTCCCTCCCTTCCCCCCTACTTTCCATAATCATAAGCTCCTCCTCTGCCGTGTCCTACCCTGCCAACCTGCAATTTGCAACCTTTACTTGTACAGCTGATCAATTCTCTATTATATTGATGACGTGGAAAAACGAGACGAAGGAGGGAGGAGGAGGAAGAGAGGGGAGGAGGGAGGCAAGAAGAAAGAAGGGAGAAGGGAAGAAGGGAGGGAAGAGGAAAAGAGGAGGGAGGGAGGGAAGATGGATGGAAAGGAAACA
>NW_020872372.1:227500-237500 GCF_003789085.1 Penaeus vannamei | reverse complement strand
AGGAAGACGAAGAAAAAAAAGAAGAATAAGAAGACGAGGAAAAAAAATAGAAAGACGAAAAAAAAAAAAGGTATACTAATCGCAACGCTCCTCCCATCCTATATAAACCCCAAAGTATACAAAAAAAAGACAAACAAACAAAAAAAGAAAATAAAAAGAATGAGCGTGCTAATCATAGTATTTCTCACCCCCTTGACTCTTTAGGTGGGGGTGGAGGAGGGGGGGGCTGGAGGAAGGGGGAGTGGAGGTGAGAGGAGGAGGGGGAGTGGAGGTGAGAGGAGGAAGGGGGAGGTGGAGGGATCTGGTTTAGTAGGGGGTGTGGTAAAGGGGGAGTGGAGGGTGGGGGTGGGGGGGGGTAGGGGGGTAGGGGTGGGGAAGGGTGAGTGGGGGTGGGGAAGGGGTGATAGAAGGATGGGGAGGTGGAGGGATCGAGTTTAGTAGGGGGTGTGGGAAGGGGTGAGTGGAGGGTAGGGGTGAGGGAAGGGGTAGTAGGGGGTAGGGGTGGGAGAATGAGTGAGCGGGGGCTAGTGGTGAATGGGTGTGAGGGAAGATGGAATGAGTGAGTGAGTGAGGGCGTGAAGAGGAAGAGAGGAGGCGGGGGGGGGGACGAGGAGGGAAAGTGTGAACAGCAAGAGCAGCCAGGAGGGCAAAATCCCGCATTCAAGGGCTGTGATGGGCGTGATGGGCGGTCATTCCAGCTGGTTCAACGAAGACCATTGGGCGCGGAGATGGTGCCACGCCAGATGGCCCTAACTCCCCGCACTTCCGCGTGTCGTGACTAGGTTCTCGTCTGTTCTTGTCTTCTTATTCCTTTCTCTGTCTATTTATCTGTCTTATCTATTCATTACTTATTTATCCAAACTACCACATTGTCTTTCTGGTCCTCTTTTATCCTTTTCTTCTTCACGTCTACGTCTACCGCCTCCTCTCCTCCTCCTCCTTCTTCTTCTTCTTCTTCTTCTTCTTCTTCTTCTTCTTCTTCTTCTTCTTCTTCTTCTTCTTCTTCTTCTTCTTCTTCTTCTTCTTCCTTCTCCTCCTCTCTCCTCCTTCCTCTCCTCCCTCCTCCTTCTTCTTTCTTCTTCTTCTTCTTCTTTCTTCTTTCTTCTTCTTCTTCTTCTCTTCTTCTTCTTTCTTCTTCTTTCTTCTTCTTCTTCTCCTCCTCCTCCTCCTCCTTCCTCCTTCCTCCTCTTCTCTTCTTCTTCTTCTTCTCCTCCTTCTTCTTCTCCTCCTTCTTCTTCTTCTTCTCCTCCTTTTCTTCTCTTCTTCTCCTCCTCTTCTTCTTCTCTTTCCTCCTCTTCTTCTCTCCTCCTTTTTCTTCTTCTTCTCCTCCTTCTTCTTCTTCTCCTCCTTCTTCTTCTTCTCTCCTCTCCTTCTTTCTTCTTCTCTTCTCCTTCCTTCTTTTTCTTCTCCTCCTTCTTCTTCTTCTTCTCCTCCTTCTTCTTCTTCTTCTTCCCTTCCTTCTTTCTTCTTCTTTTCTTCCCTTCTCTTCTCCTTCTTCCTCTTTTTCTTCTTCCTCCTCCTCTCTTATTATCTTCATCATTATTCGTATTTTCTTCTTTTTCTCCTCCCCTTCTTCCTTTTTTTTCTTCCCAGTCTATCACTGTTGCCGTCATCGTACTACTACCTCTCCAATCCTTCTTCTTCTCCTCTCTTCCATTTCCTCCTCTCCCCTCCTACCACTCCACCCCTGCCCCCACCCCCTAACACCAGCTGTTCTCCGACCCTTCCCCTTTACCGGGCCTTCTGATCAATTATTCCCGTTCGTAATCCGCTCTCCCTCTACCTTCCATGACTCATCGACTCATCAACTTGAGTCATCAACCCTTCCCCCCCCCTACCTCTTTCTTAGCCCTCCCCTTCCCCTTTCCCTCCATTCCACTCCCTCCCCTCCCTTCCTTTCCTTTCCTTTCCTTTAACTCTCCTTCCCTTCTCTTCCTTTCCCTCCCACCCCTTTCCTTTCATTTTCTTTCCTTCCTTCCTTCCCTCGTTCCTTTCCCTTCCTTCCCCCACCCCTTCGCCCTTCCCTCCCCCCTTCCCTTTCCCTTTCCCCTTCCCCTCCACCCCTTTCCCTTTCCCTTCCCTTCCCTCCACCCCTTCTCTTCCTTCCTTTCCATTCCATTCCCTTCCTTCCCTCCCCTACCCTCCAGACCCTCAACAGCTCCCCTACAATAATTACGTTTCCACCTTGTCATCACTACGCCATGTGTCATTGCCATACCCCTTCTCCCCCCCTCTTTCCTCCTCTCCACCTCCCCCTATTCTCTCCTCCTCATTCCTCATAACCTTGAACTCTCACTCCCTCTCCTCTGCCCGCCATACCCCCCTCCCCTCCCTTTGGCACTGCGCGTGGCACTAACCTCGGAAGTGCCAATCCCGCCCGCCCTATGGACCCATCAGTGCCTCGTCAAACCAGCTGTGAAGATAGTGAGAGCGGCGCCCTGACAGCCCAAGACATGACAGACTGGGAGCGAGACCTACTTTCTTTACCTCTCTATCTATCATTATCTATCCTATCTAGTTTATTCATTTACATTTTAATTTTCTCTTATTCATTTTATATATCGCTGACACTTTTTCACTCACTACAGAAAATGCGTCTTTTTCAATGTCATCTCCCGGCTATTTTACAAACAATATATATATATATATATTTTTTACTCCTAATTCGTTTCCTCTCTATCAGCCCCCCCCCCCCCCCAGCATGCTATCCGAATACTAATGAGGAATGATAAAATAATAATAATAATAACCTTCAACCGAAGAATAAAAAGAGAAAAAGAGAATATCACAAGGTAACCTTTTTAAAAAGCAAATGCGAACACTTCTTATCGCCGAGCACGAAGCCAGAATGCGCGAACACCGACACGCGATAAAGAACTTGCGGCGTATCGGTGAACAGCCAGGAATAATCTGAACACCTCGACAGCGCCGGACGAAGCAGCCTTGGCCAGACAGACAGACAGACAGACAGACAGGACAGAGAGAGAGAGAGAGAGAGAGACGAGAGAGAGAGAGACGAGAGCGAGAGAGAACAGAGAGCATGACATTAGAGAGAGAGATGAGAGAGAAGAGAGAGAGAGAGAGAGCGAGAGAGATGATGAGAGAGAGAGAGAGAGAGAGAGAGAGAGAGAGAGAGAAGAGAGAGAGAGAGAGAGAGAGAGAGAGAGACAGAGAGAGAGAGAGAAGAGAGACAGAGGCAGTCTCCCGCCATCTGGTTGCGCTCTCCTCTCCTGCTCTCGTTCGCCCCTCGAAATTTCGCTTCTCCTCGCTTCCTTTCTCCTCCCCTCTAACCCCTCTTCCTATCTCCTTTCTTCTCCTCTCTTCCCTACTCACTCGTTAACCTAGCACTTACTTTTACCTCCTCCCCTATACCCTTCCTCTTTCCTGCTTTCTCCTTCCCCTTCCCCTTTTCTCCCCCCCCTCCTCTCTTCTCTTCTCTTCCTCCTTGTCTCCTTCCCCACCCCCTCCCCTCCCCTCTCCCATCACTTTCCCCTCCCCTACCCCTTCCTCCTCCTCCTCCTCCTCCTCCTCCTCCCCTCCCTTCCCTTCCACTCCCCCTCCCCTTTCCCTTCCTCCACTTCCCCTTCCCCTTCCCCTCCCCTCCCCTTTCCTTGGCATGCCAGACCCGCCCTAACGAAGCCTCCGCCGCCGGAAGACCTAATAACCAACGCAAAGGTGTTCCATCTGACGCGCGGTTTTACGTCCGTCGCTACAGTAAACGTCCCCTAAATGGACTCTCGCCCCGCCGTTACTTCTTCCCTGGGAACTCCAACGGCGCTTCAAGATAAGAGCGTCGCCATAAGCATAAGAAACCGAGACCGAATTAAACCCCGCTGTGCATAGGCCTATTTGAGCTCCCGACGACATTAACCGGATCAGCCATTCCTCCACCGGTATTAATGGCACGAAATACCACTTCTCGCCAGACATTTCATTCCCAGACGGACGATGGCTATTCACTAATTGGGCATTAGACTTCAACACGGCCAGCAATGATTGCAATCAATCTAAAAAAAAAAGAAAAAAAGAAAAAAGGAGAGAGAAAAAAAAAACTGAACTCTTGTCTTCGTTTCGGGATTCGAAGTATCTTAAAGAAAATCCTTTGGGATAAGTTGCCAGATCTACATAATAGGAAAGTTTTACGAAAGTCTCTTTAAACTTTACTCAACCACAGACACGCTTTCCTTCTTCTAAGAACATACGTAAAAGGGAGGATAAGCAAAACATAGATCAAAACAAACATCTACAACCACTCCAAAAAAAAACATACACGTATATATAAAGAACTATCAAAAAATAAAGATACATCTATACTATTTCGTTGCATATTCATCACTCCATTCCTTTAACAACGTTTCTCTATCACTTCGCTAATCTCCCCCTTTCCCTCTCCCTCCCCCTCCCCCCTTCCCAAAACACTGCCCGCCCGAAGACCCTCTCTAGCTTAACATAATCCGCTACACGTTTTAAAAAAATCAAGTCTACATTCCACAAACTTTCACGAATCAGGAGCGCCATTTCCCCCCCCTCTCTCTCTCTCTCTTTCTCTTTCTCTCTCTCTTTCTCTTACTCTCTCTCTCTCCTTTCCTCCATCCTCCGTCCTCTCTCTCTCCTTTCTCCATCCCTCCGTCTCTCTCTCTCTCTCTCTCCTTTCCTCCATCCCTCCGTCTCTCTCTCTCTTTCTTTTTCTCTTTCTCGCTCTCACACTAGCCTTTCCTTCTCTCTTACCTTCCCTTCTCTATCTCTAGTTCTCTCATCTCTCTGTCATTCCCTTCTCTCTCTAATTCCCTTCTCCTCACTTTCCCTTTAATACTTCCTTTTCTTTCCTACTTCTCTTCCTTTCCTTCTCTATCTCTAGTTCCCTCATCTCTCTCTAATTCCCTTCTCCTTCCTTTCCCTTTATTACTTCCTTTCTTCCCTACCTGTCTTCCTAGACTTCTAGACATACAGACAGACAGAAAGACGGAGAGAATGGGAGACTTCTAGACAGACAGACAGACAGAAAGGAAGAGAGAATGGGAGACAGACAGAAAGACAGAGAGAATGGGAGGTTTCTAGACAGACAGACAGACAGAAAGGAAAAGAGAATGGGAGACAGACAGAAAGACAGAAGAGAAATGGGAGGTTTCTGACAGACAGACACGACAGAAAGGAAAAGAGAAGGGGAGGCTCCTAGACAGACAGACAGACAGAAGGTGCCACGTGACCGGAATCCAGGCGCCTGCTTTCTCCGCGCGGCACCACTCGCCACCCGCCCGTGCCGCCACCGCCGCCCGTGCCGCCACCTTCCGCGTTAAGGTTGCTAAAGTGCCCCGCCCCCCTTCTCTCTCCCTTTCTCTCTTTTTTTTTCTCTATCTTTCCTCTCCCTCCCTCTCTCTCTCCTTTCTCTTTAGCGTCTTTCTTTCCATCTTTTTTTCTTTCCTTCCTTCTTTCTTAATTTATTCATTTTTTTATCTCTCTCTTCCTCCCCTTCTAACCCCCTCCCCCCCTCTCTCTCTCGGCACTAATCAGCTGTTCAATATAAAGCCATTCGCAACCAACGCCCCCTCCTCCTCCGCCACGCCCCTTAGCGCAGGGCGGCGCAGCGGGAGCGATTTCGACAGCGCCGTTCGAGACCAAGGCCGGGAAAGGCGTCCATGTCACGGGCGGGTCTCGTAAGGTGTCGCTTTTGCAGTCAGTCACTCTCTTCGGTCTGTCGGCGCTTCCCCTTGCCAAGCAAATCGAGCTTCGTATAATTGGGGTTTCTCCTCATTTCGTGAAGTCAATGTTGACTTTAATGACATTAGCCTAATGTGAGTACTGTCTACGTACAGATTCACCCATGCAAATTCACGCACACGCAAGATACTTATACAAACCTTGAGCACGTGCACACACACAAACACACACGTACAAGCACACGCGCACATGCACTTATAAGCACACACACACACACTCGTACAAGCACCCACACTTGAAACATTTAGCGAAACCTAAAATGATTTCCACATGGCTCATACTTTCTAATCCACAAACATAAAAAAAAAAAAAACTGAAAGCCTGCAGACCTAACACACATTAACCTTAATAAACTTCCTCCGCCGTCTCGCCCGCCATTACTCCTTCCATTAAAAACATAAAAACAAAACAGAACAAAAAAAAACGACATAAAAATCGATGATAAACTCTGGAACTGCGAAGGCCCTTGGGGAACTTTAAACAAAAACTCACGGCCTCCTGAGTCCCTCACTTATCCGCGCATCCGTACCTGGGGAGATAAACAAGCGGGTTAGTCAAGATGCTCGTGTTTTTCTTCTTTTTTCATGATAAGCTGCACCGATAATCTATTTCTTCAAACAAACAAACACATACACACACTTTATACATAGAGTCTGTGTCTGTTTGTCCGTGTGTGTCTCTCAGTCTCTGTTTTTTTTCTTAATCTTTACAGCTTTATCTATTTCTTTAAACAAATACACACACACACACAGAGTCTGTGAGTGTGTGTGTGTGTGTGTGTGTGTGTGTGTGTGTGTGTGTGTGTGTGTGTGTGTGTGTGTGTGTGTGTGTGTGTGTGTGTGTGTGTGTGTGTGTGTGTGTGTGTGTGTGTGTGTGTGTATGTGCATGCGTGTGCGTGTGTCTGTGTCAGTCTCCGTTTCTTTACCTTTCCATCTTTACCTTTATCCCTTATTTCTCTTCCCATTTCTCTCTCTTTCCTTCTCTCTCCTTCTCTTTTTCCCTATCTCTCTTCTCTCTCTATCCCTCTCCCTCAATCCATTTTAAACGCGACCGCACAAGCTCTCCCGGCAGACGTATCGTTCATCTCCCGGACAACCTCGAACCATAAATACCAATTCACGCTTTACGACAAAAAAAAGAAAAAGAAAAAGAAAAAAAAGAAAAAAGAAAACGATTTTATACATATCAATCTAAATCCAAATTCTAAATCTAAAAAAAAAAAAACGAAAAATGAAAAGAAAAAAAGAAAAAAAGAAAAGAAAAAAAAAAAAAAAACGATTTTATACATATCTATCTAAATCCCAAATCTAAATCTTCCCCGGAGACACGACACTCCGCGAAATGCCATAAAATTCCGCGAAATTGCACAAAAATGCCGCAAAATCATACGGTGTTGCATCACATACGAGAGAGATGAAAGGGAAGCCCCGTCAAATCCATCATTTTCCCTTACATCACATCCGCTACGCCCGCACTCGCCGACATAGGGGGCGTGGGTGGAGATGGGGTGTGTGGGTGGAGAAGGAGGGGGGGGATGGGCGGAGAGGGTGGGCCGGGGGTATGGACTTGGGGGATGGGTGGAGGTGAAGGTGGGGGTGGGAGGTGGGAGTAGAGGTGGTGGGATGGGGGTGGGTAGGGAGCTGGTGGAGGAGAGAGGTTGTGTGGGTAGGAATAGGGATCGTGGCAGAGGTGGAAGTGAGGGTGGAAGCGGCGAGGGCGGAGGTGGGCGTGGGGGGAGGAGGATGTGAAAAGGTGAATGCCATTTCGTATTCACCGCCCCGCCCAACCCCCCTTAGTTACTCCCCCCTCCACCTGCTGGGCACCCATCATTTGGACAGGCATCTTCGAACTGCCTTTGCCCATTCAGGATCAGTGCCCCTCTATCTACCCCCACTCTCCCTCACTCTCTTGCTCACTCACTCACTCACTCATATCCCTACGCACTTACTCACTCACTCTCCCTGTATGTTTATTATACGTAAATATATAACCTGTCCATCTGTTCTCCCTTCCTCCCCTTCCCCCCTTCCTCCACATGTACACCAAGCCAGACAGCTATCACTCCCGAAACACACCCACTTCAGGCTCTTCATTCATGGCCAGCCAACACCCCCCCTTCCCCCTTCCCCCATTCCTCTTCCCTCCTCCCTCTCCCTCACCCACTACTCTCTTCCCCCCTTCCCCTCTCCTCTACCCCTTCCCTCCTACTTCCCCCTCTCCCTTCCCTCTTCCCCCCTCCCCTTCCCTCCCTCCTCCCCCTCTACCCCCTTCTCTTCCCCCTCCCCCCTTCCCCCTTCTCCTCCACCCCCTCTTCCCTCCTCCATCCCACTCCACACACGCGTGGGGGCTCTTCTCTACGCTCGTATTTCTGGCCAGGGATACTCCGGGTGCACTTGACCCCGGAGTGATAAGCGACGGCCGAGTTGAGCGTCAGTGAGAGTGAGTGAGGGAGTACGCGAGTATGAGACAGATACACAGAGAGAGAGAGAGAGAGAGAGAGAGAGAGAGAGAGAGAGAGAGAGAGAGAGAGAGAGAGAGAGAGAGAGAGAGAGAGAGAGAGAGAGAGAGAGAGAGAGAGAGAGAGAGAGAGTGAGTGAGTAAGAGAGTAAGAAAGAGAGAAGAGAGAAAAAAAGAGAGAAAGAGAGAGAGAGAGAGAGAGAGAGAGAGAGTGAATGAGTCAGTGTATACGTATCCGTGTTTTCTCTCTCTCTCATTCTCCATGTACCTAGTACTCACCCATTTCCTTAAATAATTCGCGTATTCACGCATCCGTATACTCCTCCCCTTATTTTTTATCTCATTTCATCGAACCTCTTATCTCTTATCTAATCGCCAATCATCCTATCAGACGCATTAACAAGTCAATTAAACTGCCACATGCTAAAAATAAAGACATCTTTAACTTGCTTTCAGTCTTTTAACTTAAGGCTTTATTTCGGCGTCGATTGATTAGAAAGTCTGAGTAGTCTGAGGGAAAAAATACGTAAAAACTTTACCTGGAAGAAGAAGAAGAAGAAGAAGAAGAAGAAGAAGAAGAAGAAGAAGAAGAAATGGGCTTGGATTTCGACTAATGAATTCTGCAAGAAATATTTTACTTTCTTCCTTTCTCTCATTTCTTTTGCCTATGTTCAGTTTTCTTTTTTAGCGCTATTTCTCCTAATTTGGTGTTATTCATTGTTAGATCAATTTTCGTGTCCCTTTTGTTCACCTCTCTCTTCCTTTCTTTCCCCTTTCTCTCTCTCTCTTTTCTCTCTCCCTCCTTTTCCTTCTACCTTTCCTTTTTTCCTTTCTCTCCCTCCGGCCATTCTCTCTCTCTCCTCTTTCTTTCTCTCTCTCCTACCTTTCCTTTCTCCTTCTTACTTTTCCCTTTCTCTTTCCTACCTTTACCTCTCTCTTCCTCCCTCCCTTTCTCTCTCCTACCTTTCCCTTTCTCTCCCTCTCTCTTTCCCTTTATCTCTCTCTCCGTCTCCCTCTCCCTATCCTCTTTAACTTTCCCAATCTCCTTGTCTCTCCCCTCGCCCACTCCACTCCCTCTTCATCCGCTATAATCACCTCGCTCTCCCTTCCCCTCTCTCCACCCTCCTTCCCTCCCCTCCCTCACCCCTTTGTTAAATTCGCACATTTCAGCACATTTTTCCCCTCGCATCACCATTGTCTGTTTTCAGAGGTATTCAGAAAGTCGCCTCGTTCCAAATTTGTCATAATAATTCTGTGATATTCCAAACCCATTTATGCGGCGATGGATGAAGAGTTTCTGTTATTCTTTTTGCTACACGTCTGCATTTTAATTAACGCGTTGCTTGATCCCTCATTTTAATTAAATTTGTCCATCCATCTATCCTACGCTTTTCACTGTACCATCTATCCCCCATTCTTATTGATTAACATCGTTTCCCTTTCTATTCACTCGACTCACGCCGTTATCTTATTGATATACCCATTCAACCTCGCCCATTTTACTCACTCATTCCACCTTAAACCCCACTTACTCATGATTCATTTACCTATCCATTACTAAGGTTTACCCCTATCCTCCTTAAGTATCTCAGACAACATGCACTGATAAGGCATCACATGCCAGCTAATCAAACTCAGTCTGGGTCTCGATCAACATGAATATTGCAAACTTCGTCCAACCCATACTGTGCAATTATCAGGCGTCAGTATTACTAATCGGGATCATAGTGCAACAGTTTTGCCAATCCAATCAGCTGTAAATTTTCATCGATAATATGGTTCCTATATTTTTTTTACTTGAAAATATGTATGAAAAAAGTGTGTA
>NW_020872372.1:215000-222500 GCF_003789085.1 Penaeus vannamei | reverse complement strand
AAGAGGTGGAAGAGGTGGAGGGAGGAGAGAGAGGAGGAGGACGAAGGGAGGGGGAGGAGGAGGAGAGGAGGAAGGGAGGGGGAGAAGGAGGAGGAGGAGGTGGAGGAAAAGGAAAAGGGGGAGAGGAAGAAGAAGCAGAAGGAAAAAGAAGAGAGAAAGAGAAGGACACACTTATAAAAGTAAACCACAAAAAAAACACACAAACCGATCACGACCAAACATCGGAAAGCCGAATGACGTCACAACCCCGCCCTCGCCCGCGCCCGCACCGCCACGCCCCACGACCACGACCCCCCCCCCCCCCCCCGCCCCCCTCCCGCCCGCCAATCCCGCAAAACAAAGGGCGCCGTCATGCGAGACCGGGCCCAGGAATACCCCTTAGCGTCGCCCGAGTGCACTCGAAATGTCATCGAAGCCCAATTAATATATATAAACAGTATATAATAAAGACAATGAACATGCAAAAAAATAATAATAATAAAAAATAAAAATAAAAATAAAACTGGAGGACAAGAATGCGTAAAAAGCCCAACTAACATATATAAACAGTATATAATAAAGACAAACCAAAAGAAGCTAACTAATATATATAAACAATATATATAAGTATAAATCAAAAGAACATACAAAATAATAAAACCAAAAAAAATGGAGAACAAGAAAAAAAAAAAATGCGCAAATCAAACCAATAAACCGGACCTTAAAAATAAATAAATAAATAAATAAATAAATAAATAAATAAAATAAAAAAATCGCCAAACATACACACACAACTCCGTGACATACAAAGCTAAGCAGTGCATTCCCTGCACTTAGGCAGCGATAAGGGAGATAAGACGACCGCACCGTGTTCCTCCGGCAGATAGGAACTCAAGATTACTCGGAAGAAGGCAACAGGGCCGCAGAGAATTCTATTTTTTAGTTTTTGTTTTTCTTCCATGTTTTATAAGCATTTTTTCGTGGAATTCTTTCTCTTTATTCTTACCTTTATCCCAAATTATTTCTAATTTGTCTATTATTCCTATAATTCTGAAGGATCTATTTTCTTCTTTCCCTCCCATATTATTTCTAATTTATCTATAATTCCTATAATTCTGAATTATCTATTTTCTTCTCACACTCTGCTATCCGCCTGGCGACGATAGACAATAAACCTCAATTAAGACAAACGCTTTTTTTCTTCGATTCAATTACATTAGGAGGAGAGTCATAAATGGCGGTAAACGTTCTTTTCGGTAAACGTTTTTTTTTTTTTTTTTTTGCAGGCCAATAAAAGACGGTGTAATAAAGAGAACGAGAATTCTTGGTCGATAAAATACAATAACAAATAATTAAGCGTTTGCAAGCATTTCTTGAAACGATCATTGGCCACAGGCTATTCCACACATGTAACGTCTTGGTCCATTAGGGAAAGGAATAATAATGCTTCCAGTTTTCTATCTATTACCCTGTATGCCCATTATTGATAATCTGTACCACTGCCTATATACAAACGATGTCATTAAGGTTTATATAGCAATACGTGCGCAAACTGCAACTCTACAACAGCAACAGCAGCAGCGAAGAAGAAGAAGAAGAAGAAGAAGAAAAAGAAGAAGAAGAAGAAGAAGAAGAAGAAGAAGAAGAAGAAGAAGAAGAAGAAGAAGAAGAAGAAGAAGAAGAAGAAGAAGAAGAAGAAGAAGAAGAAGAAGAAGAAGAAGAAGAAGAAGAAGAAGAAGAAGAAGAAGAAGAAGAAGAAGAAGAAGAAGAAGAAGACGACGACGACGAAGAAGGAAAAAATATATATATATAACACACACACACACACACACATATATTATATAACAAAATAAATAAAAAAATAATGAAACGCTGCCACAATTAGAACGCAATCATAAATAGTGCCCTTTCGATTAACCTAGAATCCTCCTCAGCAAGCGCTCAGAAAACTGTTGCTAAGGAACGCGCTCAAACGTCGTGGCTACACCGCACGTGCTCAAAAATTAGCGACTACACTGCACTCGCACAAAAAAGTAAGACTACACCACGTGTTCAAACACTGTGGATAGTACTGCACGTGCACAAGTAGTAGTACCCCTAAAACACGTGCTCAAAAAATGCGACTGTACTGCACGTGCGCAAGTAGCAGTAACCCTAAAGCACGTGCTCAAAAAATATGATAGTAGAACACGTGCGCAAAAAGCCCGCGCGAGTGTTCACGGACCGTCGCCGTAGATTTCCGGCCTTCGCGACGACGCCGTTCGCACGCGCGCGCGCGCCGGCCCGTGACGTCCTCGCCATGCATTACGAGGACCACCTGAGCGGAAGGAGTTCACGCGGGAGGGAGGGGGAGGAGAGAGGAGGGGGGAGGGGGGAGAGGGAGAAGAGGGGGGGAGAGGAGGGGAGGGAGGGTACGAGGAGGGGAGGGAGGGGAGGGGAGGAGAGGGGGGGAAAGAGGAGGGGAGGAGGGGAGGGGGAGGAGGGGGAGAGGAGGGGAGGGGAAAGAGGGGAGAGAGGAGAAGGGGGGGAGAGGAGGGGACGAGGGAAGGAGAGAGGGGGAGGAGGGACGAGGAAGGGGAAAGAAAGGGAGAGAGAGGGGGGAGGGAAGAGGGGAGGGAGAGGGAAGGGAAAGGGGAGAGGATAGGAGGGAGGGAAGAGAAGAGGGAGGGGAAGGGAGGGACAGGAGGAGGAGAGGGGAAAGAGGGAGGGACACAGGGGGGAAAAGAGGGGACAGGTCGATGACGTCAAGAGGGCTAGACAATGACGTCACCGAGTGGGCGGGGCGTTGGGGGAAGGTTATCAGCACACGACGGAGGGGAAACGGCCTTCACACGCCCACACATTACGCTGCTTGTAAATTCTAATGCCCGCCCGCCCAAAGGTTAATGGCCCCGGGTCGTCCGTTTCCGCGCCAGGGTACGACTTCGCTCCGCTGGCGATCAGATATTCTTTTTGCTAAAACTAGAATTTGCTAAAACTGGAATTTGCTAAAAGTAGAATTGCTTAATTTGCTAAAACTGGAATTTGCTAAAAGTAGAATTTGCTAAAAGTAGAATTTGCTTAATCTAGAATTTGCTAAAACTGGAATTTGCTAAAAGTAGAATTTGCTAAGAATTGCTAAAATTGGAATTTGCTAAAAGTAGAATTTGCTTAATCTAGATTTTGCTAAAACTGGAATTTGCTAAAACTAGAATTTGCTAAAACTGGAATTTGCTAAAACTAGAATTTGCTAAAACTAGAATTTGCTAAAACTCGAAATTACAAAAGCCAAAATTTTACGTAGACGCAACTGACGTAAACTGATAACTACACTGAAAACGGAAACTACAACTGGCTAAGACTGACACTAATAGAAATAGAATTTACTAGAATTTACTTTAGCTGGGATCGATTTCCTAAAACGAAATAAAACCCAAAAATCATAAAAATCTAATATTATTAGACTACTAAACATAGTATTAAGAAACAGGAAACAATTAAATATAACACTTACATAAGAATCCTTTCACATCTTTTATGAATTAGTTTTATAAAAGTTAGACATCAGAATTCACATTTTTCACGAATTACCATTAGAATTCACATTTTTTTACGAATTAGTATTATAGTAGTAACTTGATAATAGTAGCAGTTTGACAATAGCAATCACACTTTTTACGTATTACCATTACAGTAGCTAAACAAAGTAGAATTCTCATTTTCTACGAATTATCATAATAGTAGTCAGACACATTAGAATCGGAATTAGTCACACATCACACTTTATCATATCATACTTTGCCATACGTATCAAACTTCCATTAATAAACGTACCATATGTTCCATTTCCACTCTAATTACGATAATCAATCATGCCAATATCGAATTTCGGAGACTCATTAACTCCCTCATTACCGCCCTCATCGTCATCATCATCATCATCACGCAGGAAATTATCAAATAAATCACTCTACACAATCGCAATATTATCAAAGCACAATCATTTTAATCAACGTAGGCTACCTTGTCACTTGCAAAGTAAATCTTTATCAAAGGAAAATAACTATAAAGAACTCACAAAAGATGGTGATAATGATGAGGGTATTTTTCATAACGATGATGACAAATGTGATGGTGGTGGTGGTGATGGTGATTGTTGAAGAAGGAGATGAAGACGATGATGATGATAATGATGAGGGTGATGACGATGATGAGGGTGATGACGATGATAATGATGATGATGATGATGATAAGAAGAAGAAAAAGAAGAAGAAGAAGAAGAAGAAGAAGGAGAGAAAGAGAGAGAGAGAGAGAGAGAGAGAGAGAGAGAGAGAGAGAGAGAGAGAGGAGAGAGAGAGAGAGAGAGAAGAGAAGAAGAGAAGAGAGAGAAGAGAGAGAGAGAGAAAACAGAAAAAAAGACGAAAAAAATGCTTTTCAATTCTATCATCCACTCTTTATCATGATTTTTATCCTACTCTCTTCCACTCTGATGATAAAGAAGAACAGAGAAAGGAATCAATAGACGCAACAAAATAAGAAGACCTCCACAACCAACCCAGTAGCATCTCCGGCCGCACAGCACAGAACAGACACCCTCGCTCTGTACCCCACACCCGCCCACAACAAAGGCTTCGTTTGGGCGTCTCCTTTGATCAGATACGCCCACCATACGCACTTGAGAAGGGAGAGGGGAGAATGGGGGATGAAAGAAGGGAGAGGGGACAAGGGAGAGGGGAATGGGATGAAGAAAGAGAGGGAGAGGGACGAGGGGAAGGGGAGAATGGGGGATGAAAGAGGGGAGAGGGGAGAATGGGGGATTCATTGAAAAGAGGGAGAGGGTGAACAATGGGAGGAAAGATAAGGGAAGGGCGAGAATGGGTGATGATAAAAGAAGAGAGGGGAGAATGAGGGGAAATGTTATTGAAAGAGCGTGATGAGGGGAGAAGGGAGATGAAAGAGGGAGAGTGGGAGAAGGTGGGGATAAAGAAGAGAGGTAGAGAATGGTGACATAAAGAGGGGAGAGGGGAGAATGGGGGATGAAAGAGGGGAGAGGGGAGAATGGCGATGAAAGAGGGGAGAAGCGGGAGAGATTGGGATGAAAAGAGGAAAAGGACGAGGACGAGGGAGAGAACGGGGGATGAAAGACGGGAAGAGAGTGAGAATGGGCGATAACAAGAGACCGTGAAGGGGGAAAATGGGATAAGAGGAGATCAGGGATATGAAAGAAGAGAGGGAAGATAGGGCATTGAAAGAGGGACCGACGGGCAGTGAGAATGGGATGAAGGAGGGGAGAGGAGAGAATGGGATGAAAAGAGGAAGAGGGTGAAAGGGGCAATATAACAAAAAGAGGGAGAGGGGGGAAATGAGAGGATAAGAGGAAGGTGAGAATGGGATATGAAAAAGAAGAAGGTAGAGAATGGGAGAGCGATGAAAGAGGATGAGAGGGAGAATGGGGGAAAAAATGAAAGAGGAGGGGCACAGTGAGAACTGGGGAGTAAAGAGGGAGATCGGGAGAATGGATTGAAAGAAGGGAAGAGGAGAATGGGATAAAAGATAGGGGGAGAGGGGGAGGAAAATGGGGATAAGAGTGGAGAGAGGGGAGAATGAGGGATAAAAAGAGAGAGGCGAGAATGGGGGAAAATGAAATGAGGGAGATCGGTGGGGAGAAATGGGATATGACAAAAGGGACGAGGGGAGAATGGCTGGTAAAGAGGGAGAGGGAGGAATGTGGGATGATCAAGAGGGGAGAGGGAGAATGGGGGATGAAAAAGAGGGGAGAGGAGAATGGGGATGAAAGAGGCAAGAGGGAAGAATGGGGAGAAAAGAGGAGAGGGGAAATGAAAGAAAGAAGGAACAGGGGAAAGGGAGAGGAAACAGGGACGAAAGGAAGAAGGAAGAGACAAGAGAGAAAGGAGAGAAGGGGAGTGAAAGGGACACGGGGAATCCCCAAGGTAGGGAGAGAGGAGAGAGAAAGACAGGAGGAAGTATAAAAAAGGGGGAGGAATATAGAAGAAGACAGAGGAAAGAAGATAGGTAGAAAGGCAGGAGAGAAGAGTCCTGACGCGAAACAATATTCAGTAAGTGAGATACGCGGTTGTCCTGGGAGCGCCTGTTCCCTGTGGAAGGATCTGTGAGCGAGAGAGGGCGCTGGGAGGGAGGGGAGAGCGACAGGCACGGGGGAGAGAGGGCAATGAGAGGGAGACAGAGGGGTACTTAGGGAGGAGAGAGAAGGGGCAATGAGAGAGGGGAGAGAGGGGGAGGGGTACTGGGGGGAAGAGGGGAAGAGGGAGATAAGAACAGTCGTACTAATACTGTTTTCTCCCGCACACTGATCTTCCTTACGCTAATCCCTCCTGTCGAATACTCTGCACCTCTCTATCTCACCTCCCCTTCTCCTCCCCCCCCCCAACCCTTATCTTTCATCTCCTAATGTCACTTCTCAACGCGCAACCAGACCCCTCCCTTCCCCTTTCTTTCCTCTTCCCCCCCCCCCCCATTCTTCTTCTTCTCCCTCTCTACTTATTATTATTATTATTATTATTATTATTATTATATTATATTTTATTATTATTATTATTATATATTATATTATATTATATTATTTATCATTATTCTTTCTTTTTCTTATTCTTATTCTCCTCTTCCTCCCCCTCCCAAAATACCCTCGACACATACGCGCAACCCTTTGTTTCTTACAGTACACATCACCCTTTCACGCACCCTGGCCCTTACCCTTCCGACCTAACACAAGCGCACATACACCCTACCTTTCACCCTTCAACCCCTCACATGCACTGCAACGACACGCACGCACGCACACACACACACACACATCCCTCCCCCTCTCCTCAAAGCACATGTCACCCTTTACATCCACCCTAACTCTCACCCTTCTAACCCCTCACTCTCCCTCACATCCCTCACCCTCCTCACACATCACGCCCCACCCTTTCCATCCACCCTTAGACCTTCACCCTTTTCACCCTTCACCCTCTTCCAAAACCCCGACCCTCGGCTGCGTGCGAGAGAGGCCATCACGCCCAGCCCTCCTCTGCGCGTTCAATTTCGAAATCCAATAATCCTTCCCCATATAAATATTTCTTTTCTTCTCTTGTCTTTTTTTTCTAAGCTCCCCTCCTTCCTCCCTCTCCTCCTCACTCCTCCTCCTCCTCCCCTCCCTCCTCCTCCCCCTCCTCCTCCTTCCCTCCTCCTCCTCCTCCTCCCCCCTTTCCTCCTCCTTCCTCCTCCCCTCCTCCTCCTCCTCCTCTCCTCCTCCTCCTCCTCCTCCTCCTCTCCTCCTCCTCCTCCTCCTCCTCCTCCCCTCCTTCCTCCTTCCCCTCCTCCTCCTTCCCACCCTTTCCTCCTCCTCGCTCACCTCCTCCTCCTCCTCCTCCCTCCTCCTCCCCCCTCCTCCTCCCTCCTCCTCCCCTTCCTCCTCCTCCTCCTCCCCCCTCCTCCTCCTCCTCCTCCTCCCCTCTCCTCCTCCTCCTCCTCCTCCTCCTCCCCCTTCCTCCTCCCTCTCCTCCTCCCTTTCCTCCTCCT
>NW_020872372.1:190000-210000 GCF_003789085.1 Penaeus vannamei | reverse complement strand
CTTTTCTCAACTCCCCCTTTCTCTTCCTACTTACCTCTTCTCTCCCCTCCCTTCTACCCCCCCCCTCCTTTCTAAATTCTCCTCTTTCCCATCTTTTCTAACCTCTCCTCTCTCCTCCTAATCCCCCCTTCCCTTCTATCCCCCTCTTTTCTCCCCCCTTCTCGATGCCACGATGGGACTCCTCCTCTCAAGCAAAGGCAGCTCCCCTCACCCCACCGCCTCCCCTTCTTCCCCTCCGTTTTCCTCCGCCTTTCCCCAAGCCTCAAGGGGCCACCGGCAGCCCTGACTCACCTCCGTCCTCCTCACATTCGCCTCTTCAATAATTCCTAAGGGTTGTACGAGTCGCTGAGTCGAAGCGGAATGAAAAATGACTCCACTGAAGCGCCGCCCGTGTGATCTGCTGGGCGTGGCTTCACTCGGGCAGGCGGGCGCGAGCGGGATATGCGCGTGCTTCTGGGCTTATCCGTCTCTAGATGTATCCGGGCCCGTCTGGTTGTCTCTGTTTCTGTCTGGCTGTCTGGCTCTTATTTTCATACTTACAGACGAAGACAGACACAGACACCACGAACACCGACAACAACACACACACACACACACCATACACACACAAACACACACACACACACAACACACACACACACACACACACACACACACACACACAGAGAGAGGGACAGAGAGAGAGAGAGAGAGAGAGAGTGTGTGTGTGTGTGTGTGAGTGAGTGAGTGAGTGAGTGAGTAAGAGAAACCACTCCACAACTCCAGCACCCCATGCCTGAAGGCACCGCAACCCCACATTACCAGAAGTGATGCAACATCCCCTCAAAGCGGTGTATAACCTAGAACTATAATACCCATAACTATAATAACAACACATACTTATAAGAATAAATACAACTAACAATATCACAACCATTTAAAAGATGCGAAAAGGGAAAAGAAACACGAATCTATTGCAAAAGTGACCAGATACGTAAACAAGACAAAAAAAAAAAAAAAAAAAAAAAAAAAAAAAAAAATACGGGACTGAATATAAAGGCGCAGCAGAAGCGGCCATAACCCCCCCCCCCGAGGACCCAAGCAACCCAGAATTCCCAGCTCCAGCAGACGCCGTGGGGGCCCACCAGCCACTTCCCGCCCGTCTCCTGCTGACGTTTTATCTCGATATCCGCCGCTGTTCCTCCCGCGACCCCCCCCTGCCTAGCCAATGATCCTCCCCCACGTTCCACCTAACCCCTCCTCCTCCTCCCCCGCCGCTGTTCCTCCCACGCCCCCCCCCTCCCCTCTCCTAACCTCCTTCACCCCCTCCAACCTTTTATCACTGCCCAATCGTTCTCCAATTGCATGTGTCCTTTCGGTTTCTTGGTCCTTCATCGCTCTTTCGTTTCTTTCTTCTGTTGCCGTTATTCTTGTTTCGTTTTCTTTTGTACGGTCTTCGTTCGATCTGTATTCATAACTTTTCCACCACATACAATGCAATAACGAACATCTTTATGACAAGAATCCCCACCAAATCACCATCATCACCACCTTCCCCATCATCATTATTCTCCACCTCCCCTCTCCCTCCATCCGGTACCGCCCCCCCCCTCCAGGCCCAGGAGCAAAGGGGGAGCGTGTGGGGAGAGGACCTTGGAAGACAGCGAGGCCACGACCAGCCACCAGGGTCAAGTTCACACCACTGGGGGGGAGGAGGAGGAGGAGGAGGAGGAGGAGGAGGAGGAGGAGGGAGGAAGAAGAAGAAGAAGAAGAATAGGAGGAGGAGGAAGACGACGACGACGACGAAGACGACGAGGACCAGAAGGAGAAGAAGAAACAAGGGAAGAAGAGGAGGAAGTAAAAATAATAAGAAGAATAAGGGAAAGAAACAGAAAAATGGTGGGGATGAAGAGAGGGATCTGAAGAAAAGGAGAGGGCAAAAGGTAAAGGGACAAGAGGGAAGAGACGAAATAAGACGAAGGCAACGGAAGGTGAAAAAGAGAGTAAGTCAGAGAGGAGAGGAGAAAAAACAACAGAGAGAGAGAGAGAGAGAGAGAGAGAGAGAGAGAGAGAGAGAGAGAGGAGAGAGAGAGAGAGAGAGAGAGAGAGAGAGAGAGCGAGAGGAGAGAGAGAGAGAGAGAGAGAGAGAGAGAGAGAGAGAGAGAGACAGAGACAGAGAGAGAGAGGAGAGTCAGGAGGACGGGAGGTTTTTTAAACGTAAGACACCCAAGGTCGAGGTGGCGGGCCGGAGGACAAGAATGAACGGAAATGCATAAAAAAAACGAGAAAGGGAAAAAAGAGAAAAAGATGCGCACCAACCTTGCTCCGGCGTTGCATCCCCTGGGACACTCGCCCCCCTTGGACTGGAGCCACGGGGCGTCGTAATCAAAGTCTCAACATCCTTCTTCCTCCCTCTCTCTCCCTCCTCCCTCCTACCGTCCTCACTTCTTCCCTCCCTCCCTCCCTACCCTCCCTCTGTCTCCTTCAATCTTCCATCTTTCTACCCTACCCTCATTCCTCCGACTTCTATCCATCCATGCCTACATCTCCTCCCTCCCTCCGTTCTCCCCATCTTCGCATCCTAACCCTCCCCTCCTTCCTACCTCTATCCCTCCGTCCTCCCATCTTCCACCCTTCCATCCTACACTCCCTCCTCCCTACCTTGCCCTCCGTTCAACATCTTAATCCTATCCATCCTACCTACCTTCCTCCCTCCTTCCATATCCTTACTCCAATCCTCCCCTCTCCGCCATCCATCCTACTTTCCCATCCTTCCCATGCCTACATCCCTCCCTCTTCTTTCCATGTTCCTCTGCCCACATTCAATCCCTCCTTCCCTCCCTCTTTTGCTGACCCTCTTTCCCTCTCTCCCTCCTCTTTCTTCCTTCGCAACCACCATCTTCCACACCTGCCCGCCTCCCCCCCCCCACCTGTCCACCAACAGCCGGCAGCTTCGAAAATCTCTCGGTCACACTCTCCCCCTTCTTACCTCCTTTCCCCTCCTCACGCAACCCCCAATTCCTCCTTATTCTCCTCCACAAACTCTATTCACCTCCCCTCTCCTTAGCCTCCCCTCCTTCCTCTCCTCCAACCCCCTCTTCCTCTCCCCAGCGGTCCTTCCTTCCCCTCCCTTCCCCACCACCACCACTCCCCTCCCCTCCCCCTCCTCCTTCCCCTAACCCCATACCGTCCTTCCCCGACACCCTCCCCTCCCCCACCGGTCCTTCCCACCACTCCCCTCCCCTCCCAACAGCTCTCCCCTTCCTCCATGACCTACCCATTACCTCCTTCTCAAACCTCCCCTCCCCCCCCTTCCCACCACCCCTCCTCCCCTCCCCTCCCCTTCCCACACCTCCTTCTCACACCCTCCCCCGAACAGCTCCACCCTTCCTCCATGACCTACCCCCACTACCTCCCTTCCCTCACCATCTCGCTTCTCCCGGCCCTTGGCCCCCCCCACCACGACCTACCTCCCCTCCCCCCCCTTTCCCCACCACCTCCTCCCCTCCCCTTCCTCCATGACCTACCCCACACCCTCCTTTACTCCCTTCCCCTTCCCCTCCTCCTCCCTCCTTCCCCACCACCCTCCTCCCTCCCCTCCCCTTCTCCCCTCCCCTCCCCTCCCCCAACAGCCTCCTCCCCCCCTCCCCTCCCTCCCCCATGACCTTCTGGTCTGTCCCGCACACAAGGTCATGTTTGGAGAAGGAGCTTAGTATTTTTACAGCAGGCATTTCTCCCTCTTCGGCCTCCCTCTTGACGCTGCCCCCTTCTCCCTCTCCTTCTCCTTCTTCTCCTCCCCCCTTCCCTTTTTTTCCTTTTTTCGTTTTTCTTCTTATTTGTCTTCTCCATTTTCACTCTCACTTTTTTTCGGTTATTTTCTGTCTCTATTTTACGCTTTCTGTTATTCTTTTCACCTTGTATGCCTTTCCTTTTTATCTATCTTTCTAATTTTCCTTCCACTTCCTCTTTTCCCACTCCCTGCTTTTATTTTAAACTCTCTCCGTCTCTTCCCCTTTATCTCCTCCTTCCACGCCCTAGTTTCCCTCACTCCCAACGCCCTAAAGCAATATCTTCCTCATAAAACACATTTCCATCTGCTTATCATAATATCTATATCATATCAACGTCGTCTCATTTCATTTTCCACATCGCATTTTCCACGTTCTCACTCGCATTTTCCACATTTTCTTCTTCCATTTTCCACATTTTCTTCTCCTTCTCGCATTTTCCACGTTTTCTTCACCTTCTCGTATTTTCCACGTTTTCTTCTCCTTCTCGCATTTTCCACATTTTCTTCTCCTTCTCGCATTTTCCACATTTTCTTCTCCTTCTCGCATTTTCCACGTTTTCTTCACCTTCTCGCATTTTCCACGTTTTCTTCTCCTTCTCGCATTTTCCACATTTTCTTCTCCTTCTCGCTTTTTCCTTAACCTTTTTCCCCTTACGTGTTTTCCCCTCATTTCATTCCTCGCTGTAATTCTGTCACTAAAGATACTTTCTTTCGGTTTCTTCCTGACTCTTACTTTCCTGACCTTCCTTCCTCCATTTCCCACATTTTTACAAAAGAAAAAGAAAGAAAGAAAGAAAGAAAAAACGTCCTTTCTCCCCTTTTCTTTTCCTTCTCTCCTACCGCACTCTGCCCTTTTCCCCAGCCTTCTCTAATTAGATTAATCTTTTCGTGTATCAATCATTGTTCCCTATAATTCACAATATTTTTTTTTGCAATTATCTACCTACTTCACCCTGAGCGACCTAATCTAACCTTAAGATTTCACTTTATCGAATGAATTACTCCTTTATTTATCAGCTTTATTAACCAAACGAAAGAAGATAACCAAACCCCTTCTTGAGCAAATAGAGAACCAATTTATGTAATTGACTACATAACAAAGCAAACACTTCCAATCTTAACGTAAGATAAAATAAATAGCAATAATAATAAAGAAACAACAACGAGGGAAAAAAAGTACTTAAAACCTTAAAACCTTCAACGCAAAGCAATAACATCCCAGGTAAAGTACCCCAAAATCGACCTAAAAAACAGAGCAACCCCCCCCCCAAAAAAAAAAAAAAAAAAAAAAAAAAAAAAAAAACGACCGCTTCAAAGCACATTAGCAAGCGTCTCTTACGGCGTGGCATCCTCGTGTGTCTTCTTGTCCTTCCCTTCGTTCTTCCTGTTGCACTTTGTTCACATGAATTCCATTCCTCCAACCGGCGCGTTTTCGCGTCCCGTCCCCATTCACCCCCCCCCCCCCATCCCCCCTCCCGCCCCATCCCCCCCCCCGCCCCCTCCCGCCCATCCCGGCCCCCCATCCCCATCCCGCCCCTGCCCACTGACATCTTGCTTACGATAATGGGGAATTAAGCTTGAATTACACGCTAATCTGCCTTCGGGGATCAAGTGCAAGCCCGGGATGCCTTTTGCACGTCGGGCTTCACTTGTTTTCGGTGCTTGCCTCGCGCCCACAAAATTTATTTCATTTTCTCTATTTTTTTTCTCTCTCACTTTAATAATGTTACGGTTGTGCTTGTTTGGGCTTTGTGTTGTGAGTTATGTGTTTGTGTTATGTGTTGAGTGATCTCTCTCGTGTGTGTGTGTGTGTGTGTGTGTGTGTGTGTGTGTGTGTGTGTGTGTGTGTGTGTGTGTGTGTGTGTGTGTGTGTGTGTGTGTGTGTGTGTGTGTGTGTGTGTGTGTGTGTGTGTGTGTGTGTGTGTGTGCGTGTGTGTGTGTGTGAGTAAATACTTGTGTACAGTGATTTAAGTGTTATGTGTACGTGTGTGAGTACGAATGGCTTGTTTGCGTGCGCTTCTGCCTGCTCTTGTGCAAGCGCGTGCATGCTCAAGTGCCATATGCGAAGTGCAACACAGCAATTTCATGAACTCCGTTATGGCATCAGCATTTAAACAACAATGGCTTTTTAACAACCGAATAAAGTTTCAGTCCCTCATAATATTATAAGATAAGGGAAGGGGGGAAGAAGGAAAAGAGGGAGAAAAGGAGGCAGAGCGAGAGCGAGAGGGTAAGGGAGACGGAGAGGAAGAGGAAAAAATGAGATAGAGAAAGAGAAAGTGAGTGAGTAAGAGTGAGAAAGGGAAAGAGAAAGAAGAAAGAAAGAGAGAGAAAGAGAGAGAGAGGAGAGAGAGAGAGAGAGAGAGAGAGAGAGAGAGAGAGAGAGAGAGAGAGAGAGAGAGAGAGAGAGAGAGAGAGAGAGAGAGAGAGAGAGAGAGAGAGAAAGAACAGAGACAGACAGACAGAAAAAAAAAGAAAGACCGAGAGAGAAAAAAACCAGAGAACAGAGACAGAGAGCGCCCAAGACCGGAATAGTAGAAGGCGAAAGAAGATAAAACAGAATAAAAGAAACACGGGGGGGGGGGGGGGAGGAGATCAGCCCGTGACGAGAGACGTGAGCGAACGAACAATCCTCCTCGACTCGCCCGGCGTCAGCGTAAGTCAGCGTACGTCAGCCGCTCCAATCCGCCGGATCAGGCGCACGTGGTGACCCGGATGTTGTGCTGGGTGGGGGGGTGGGGTGGGGAGGGAGAGAAATAAAAGATTAGGAAGGGAGAAAGAGAAAAGGGGGAGAACGAAAAGACGGAAAAGGTAAAAAGAGCAAAGAGGGGGAACGAAAAGGGAAAAGGAGAAAAAAAAGACGAGAAATGGAGAACAACAAGAAGAAAAGAATTTAAAAAAATAAAAACAGAAAAAGGAAAAAGACAAAACCGGAAAAAAAAGAGTGAAATTTTCCTCTTTCGATAACTCCCTCGACTTCGCAGCGCCGCCGAGCCTTCCGAGGGGCGGACACAGCCTTCCCTACACATACAAATCACCCTAATCAATTTATACAAGAAATCGCCAACCCAATAAAACCCAATGAAACGCCCCTTGCCAATCGAGACACGCCCATCAAATCATCATAAAACAACGAAATCATCTAGCCAGCATCCAGTCATCCACCGGGTATCCAATCATCCACTCAGCATCCGAACATACCCAACTTACAATAATCCACCTACTATCCTAAACATCCACTTAGCATCCATTCATCCACTTAGCATCCATTCATCCACTCGGCATCCAATCATCAACCTAGCATCCAATTATCCACGCAACATCTAATCATCCACTCAGCATCCACCTACTATACATCCAATCATCCACTTCCTATCCAATCACACCCCATCACCCAATCACCCACGCAGCATCCAATCATCCAGTTAGCATCTAATCACTCACGCAGCAACCACCTAGTACACATCCAATCACACCCCATCACCCAATCCCCCCATCGCAGCACCCAATCATCCACCTCTCACCCAATCCCCGAATCCGTCCTCACAATACGACGGCCTCCCTCGCATAGCGGACGGAATGCCCCCCTCGTCCAGCGGCCGCGTTCGCCCCTTCAACGAGCTTGTTCCCCGGAAGCGCTCACTCGGACCGTCGAGGAAATCGTAAAAGGGTGTCGAAGGCTACGCAGGGGGAGGGAGGGGGAGAAGGGGGGGAGGGAGAGAGGGGGGGTTGAATGGGGGAGGGAGAGAAGGGAAGGTTGAAGGGGGAGGGAGAGGGGGGTGAAGGAGGAGAGAAGGGGGTTCAAGGGGAGAGAGGGGGGGTGAAGGGGAGGGAGAGAAGGGGGGTGAAGGGGGAGGAAAGAAGGGGTGAATGGGGAGGGAGAGAGGGGGGTGAAGGGGGAGGGAGAGAGGGGGTGAAGGGGGAGGAGAGAAGGGGAGGTTGAAGGGGAGGGAGAGAGGGGGTGAGGGGGAGGGAGAGAAGGGGGGAGGGGGTTGAATGGGGAGGGAGAGAAGGGGGGGTTGAATGGGGAGGGAGAGAAGGGGGGGTGAAGGGGGGTGAATGGGGAGGGAGAGAAGGGGGGGTTGACAGCTTCGTACAAGCCTTAATATCATGACTGCCACGTGACATTCGGTGCGGCCAACAATGTCAAGCCAAGAGATGTAAATTAAACAGGTTTGGTAAGCCATAAATTTAGCACAAACATGTACAGGTGTTGGTGAGTGGGTGAGTGAGTGAACGAGTGAGTGAGCGAGTGAACGAGTGTGTGAGCGAGTGAGTGAGTGAGTGAGCATGATGATCGTATGATCGTGGCTTTGTTTGTGAGTATCGAAGCGGTTCTAGTTCGGCGGCACACAACCCACGAGGTAATAACACTCGCAATCAGCCGCCATTTACAATTTGGATCAGGTAGCGACGTCACGACCTGTGGTGCCTTCGGGCCTTCATAGGAAACGGGGTAAGCAAATGCCGAGAATTTAAAACAGGAGAGAAGCTGTAATAAATAAATAAATAAATAATACATATATGTACATGTGCGTGTGCGTGTGTGTGTGAATAAATAAAACATAAGGAATTGACAGATGTCACAATTTGAGGAAGAGGCTACATACATAATATTTTTTTTTTAAATCATCATATAAGCATTTTTTTTTTATTTCTAAAACTCACGGTCTTCCTGAACACCTCAGTTATCCACACAACCGTACCTGCGAAGATAAACAAGAACATTAGTAAAAATAACCACATATATATATATTCAAATCACTTACATATTTAAAATAAGTCAAACCAACAATTCTCTGTGTGCCTGTCTGTCTGTCTGGATGTATGTGTCTGTGTATGTTTGTCTGTCTATCTGTCTGCCTGCCAGCCAGCTTGCCTGTATGCCTGTCTGTCTACCTGCCTGTCTGTCTCCTTGCAGTTTATTAGTTAGTGAGGCGCTCCCTAGAGACTCACCACACCTGATATGGACTCATTTGCTTCCTACAATTCCCCTCTCTCCTCTTTCCCACTCCTTTCTCCCTCTTCCCCGCCACCCCCCTCCCTTCCCCTCTTTGCCCTCTCCCCTCCCACCTCTCCCTCACCCTCCCATGGCGTGGGGGCCCCAGCGCAAGCGGAAGAATGAACTCCTATAGGCCTATCAACCACACACACACACACACACACACACACACACACACACACACACACACACACACACACACACACACACACACACACAAATAAAAAAATTTGATCCGGCAAATTTTGAAATTTACAAACTTTATCATTTTATAATATGACAAGAATAATTCATTCTGATGACGCTACAAATTTGCAATGATAGCTAAATTATCACAGCAAAAGATAACACAAAATATTTTTAATAGAAAAATGTAGATAACAGACTTGGGAAAGTAAAGGGTGAGGGTGAGAAGGGGAAGAGGCAGAGGAGTGATGATGAAATAGAAGAAGAATGCAAAAGAGAGGAAGACGGAGAGAGAGAGAGAAAAAAACACGGGGGAAGAGGAGAGGACACGGAAAAAGGAACAAAAAAAGTGGAAGCAAACTGGAGCTGAAGAAAGGCAATAAAGGAGGAGAAAGAGAAACGGAAGACGAGAATGCGACAGAGGAAAGGCGGCGGCACACACGGGCGGCGGCACACACGGGCGGCCCGCGCTCTGGAAACACGACAATCACTCCCGCGCCATAAACCAAAACGCCAGTGTGTCAGGGCGGCCGTGTTCACGTACCAACCAACACGCCTTCCATTTGTTCCTTTTGTTCCATCGCGTTCCTATCTTTACACGGACGCGCGCATGAACAATGAACATGGCGTCTCTCTTACTCACTCACTCACTAGCACACTTTCTTGCTTGCTCGCCGTCTCTCCCTCTCTCTCTCTCCTTCCCCATCCCTCTCCCTCCCTCCCTCCCTCCCTCCCTCTCCTCTCCCTCCCTCCCTCCTCCCTCCCTTCCCTCTCTCCCCTCCCCATCCTCCCTCTCCCTCTCCTTCCTTCTCCCCATATCCGTCCCTCTGCTACTTCTTCCTCCTTTCCTCCCTTTCCCTCCCACCCTCCTTCCCTCCCTCAACCCATCCTTCCTCTCCCCCACCTCTCCCCTCTCCCTTCCCCTCCCACCCCTCCTTCTCCTCCCTCCAACCCTTCCTTCCCTCTCCCCACCTCTCCCTCCCTCCCTCCCTCCCCTTCCCTCCCCCTGCCACCCCCCCCCCCCCCACAGCCCGAGCGGAAGGAGACCGGGCACGCTTTCGGGAACCGGCAATTCGGGCGAAGAGGCGCCGACGTGACACCACACTTCTTCCGTCCCTGCCTCGCCTCCCACTTCCGGCGTGTACATGTGCACTTTTGTTCACGTACATGCCGGTTTACACTCATACGCGCGTACTAAACCCACGTTTCGGTCCCGCCCTCACGCCCGTGCATGTGACCGTGTACACGTAATTAGGTACACATACATACACACGTACATATCTATACATACACATTTGCATACATACAAGGTGCGGTATAATGAGCTCTGATAGTGGAAACAGATAAGATAAGATATCAGCCACTGCTCCTCACCATGCCCCTCCCCCTCCCCTCCGCACACACACATCCCACACACCCACAGTAACTCATATGCGCACACAACACAACACACACACACACACAACACACACACACACACACACACACACACACACACACACACACACACACACACACACACACATACATACACGCACGCACATACACACACACCACACACGAACGGGCCTACAAAAAATACACAAACACAAAATCTATCGCCAAATCTTGCCGAATTATCGAAAACCGCCAACAATGCATTACAACACAAAAGGGGAATGGACCGCCACTTCTTGAATGTGAGTGTCGGATGGAGAGCCTCAGCGGTGCTATCGGCTACGGTACAGAAACAGGTGCAAATCTTATCGCCAAATCCCTTGCTCGAATCCCCGCTATTTCTCCACGACCTCCTCCTCCAATTCCCCAATCCCCCGCTCCTTCCATTCACCTCTTTCCAACACACTGGCTCCTTTTCTTTTTCCGCTTCCCTCTTTCTTAACTTCCTCCTCTTTCCTCCTCGTCCCCTTTCACTCTTCCTGAATCCTCTTAGCCTTTCCTTGCCTCGACTGCCCTGGTGTTTCCGCCTCTGCTGCCTGTCGCGCAGCGAGCCTCTTTCGTCTCGACAGTGTGGCTTCAACGTCGCTGACCCCCCTTTTCCCCTCTCCTTCCACCTTCCCTCTTCTCTAACCACCCTCCCTGTTCTTTTCTTTCTGTTCCTTTCCTCTTCCCATTTTACCATCTTTCCCTTACCCTCTATTACGCTCCTCTTCCATTTCCCCTTGCACCCTCTTCTTTCACGTCTAATCCCACCCGCTCTTCCCCTCTGCACGTCCGCTCGCTCCGGCACCTCCTTCCTCCCTTTCCCCCATTCCTCCTCCTCACTAACCTCTCCAACCTCCTCAGTCGCACATTCCAAGCTGACCAGCATTTCCAATCTCCGCCCTTCCCTCCCGACCATGATCCCCCCCTCTCTCTCCTCCCCTTCCCTTTCCCTCTTCACCATCCTTCATCCCTCTAACCCCATCCAGTCATTGCGTACATTCCCCTTTCCCTTCCCGTCGTCGGATCCCTGCCCTCCCCCTCATTCACCCCTTCCCCGCCAGCTAAGACAGCCCGCGACAATGACGCGAGTCGGCCAGTCATTCGTGGGCTTGGACAGCGAGGCGGTGGTCGGAGCGGGGGGCATTAGTGCGGGGCGGGGGCGGGGGGGCGGGGCGAGGGGGCGAGGGTGGGAGGGGGGCGGAGAAGGGGATCGTGGAGTTGGTTGACCAGGCTGGAAGGCAGACTTTGCGAAAGAGAAGAAGAGAAGAAGAAAGAGAAGAAAAGGAAAAGGAGAAGGATAGAGAGGAGGGAGGAGAGGAGAGGGAGGGAACGGAAGGGAAGAGGGTAGAAGGGGAAGAACACAGAGGAGAGTGATAGGGGAGGCAGGAAACAGAGGAGAAGGAAGGAGATAAGGAAGAGAGAGGAGCGACAGAGGAGAGAGAAGTAAGGAGCCAGCAAGTAGAACGTGAAGAGTAACAGGATGAGAGGACAAGTTGGAGACGCAGAGGAACTAAGGAGAGAAAAAGAGAAGATACGAAACGGCCTATTATGGGGATGCGCAAGTTGAGAATAGCCATTGCTGTCTGTCTGTCTGTCCTGTCTCTGTCTCTGTCTCTGTCTCTGTCTCTGTCTCTGTCTCTGTCTCTTCTCTTTCTCTTTCTTCTTCTTCTTCTTCTTCTTCTTCTTCTTCTTCTTCTTCTTCTCTCTCTCTCTCTCTCTCTCTCTCTCTCTCTCTCTCTCTCTCTCTTTACAAGCATCTTTAACCGACCCTTCTAAAGCTCCATATGGAAAATTGATAAACCCGCAACAGGGATTTCAAAACATTAAAATTCCATAGCCTGAATAAAAGTATGGAAGGCCAGGCACGCGAGCTGGTAGAACTATGAACCTATGAGGACACATGAGAGTGAAACGAGGGGAGAGAGGGGGAGAGGGAAACAGAGGGGGGAGAGAGAGAGAGAGAGGAAATAGAGGGGGAGAAAGGGGGGGGGGCGGGAGGACCTCCTGTGATCGATCTCATTCTCTGCCAACATAATGAAAGGAATGTTCTTGTTGAGCCTCGGGGGAGAGGGGGGAGAGGGGGGAGAGGGGGGTTGAGTGCCTCCCCCGTACTGTACATAACTCGTGCTCCCCTCCTTCCCCCTCCCTCCCCTCCTCCCTCCCCTGAACCATCGAATTC
The DNA here is from genome assembly GCF_003789085.1 of Penaeus vannamei. Lineage (NCBI taxonomy): Eukaryota > Metazoa > Arthropoda > Malacostraca > Decapoda > Penaeidae > Penaeus > Penaeus vannamei. The sequence continues at coordinate 197,442 of NW_020872372.1, read as the reverse complement.
CGGGGGGTCCCAATGGCAGCCTATGTGCGACTTATCGTGAAATTCGTCTGCTTTTGGGGCAATCACTACAACAGCAACATCATCAGTTTCAACAACATAACAACAATAAGATGATAATGACTACCATGACAAAAAGTTATAAATAATAATTACAACAACAACAATCTTCATAATCAGCAGCATGATTAAGCACAACAATGGTAATAACACAAAACAGCACAAAATGTATAAAACAATTCTAACGGTTTAACCAGCAGTTTACGGTTAAGACTTCTCTTGCATTCCAAACAAGGCACAAACAGCAGCAAACATCTGACATTCCCCCGAACAGAATATATCCGCCCGTTTCGTTCATCGACCTCAAAAACGAATCAAAACAAACGCGACAGTTTCTAACCCCTGGAGGTCGCTGGGCATTATATCGGGGTCGTGAAGTCATCCAAATCATATCGTCAATTACGATGAATATGATAATTTCGTGTCTTAAATGTGATAAAACGGTCTATTTTTATTTCTGATGACATGTTCCCGGCAGAGGTATGTAGGCTTAACGCTTTACTTCACAGCAAAGAGGAAAATTATAAATAAGCCATGATTCAAACCTCGCTATTAACATTCTTCAGTCCCTCCTAGAAGACAGCAACAACAAAATAATGCCATACTGGCAACCATTGTTGACGTAACAATTGCAATAAGCATTTATCTGCGTCACTCTATAAATAGCCTGGAGGGCGTGGGGGTGAAAGGGGGGTGGGGGTATGCCTCATCCTCCAATCCTCAGCCGTCTGCCCCCCCCCCGCCCCCTTCGCACCATCTGTCGCGTGTTCCACCTGTGTTTAAAGATCCACCGCCGCCAGCTCCAGCTCCACTTCATCCACACTTCAAATCCACTTGGAGAAGAAACTGTGTTAAGAGGACCGCGAAGGAGTGACTGGACGAGTAGAAAATAGAACGCGTTGTGCGAGTGAATGAAAAAGTGAATGAAAAAGTGAATGGGAGAATGAATGAGCAGAAAATACGGATGTGCGGGAGTGAATAAATCAATGAATGTGCATTTCCTATCTATATATGAATAACATGCGAGTAACCATCAACCATAATCAATAAAAAAAGTGAATACAACAAACCAAACAATCACACAAATGAATAAACCCAAATAAAAACAAGAGAATACAAGCAAAACCCTCGAAGGTAAATAAATCAACGCAAAATAGCCCAAATTGGCTATTAGATTAGAACAAGGCGGGAAATAGCCTTCGAAGAAGCCATCCGCCACACCTCGACCTTCCTAACAGGTCGATAATCCGTAACTCCGTCGTAACTTAGCATCGTAACTCCGCATTGTAACTTCGCATCGTAACTCCGCATTGTAACTCCGCGTCGTAACTTAGCATCGTAACTTAGCATCGTAACTCCGCATTGTAACATCGCTTCGTAACGTGGCCACTGAAACGATAGCTCGATTTTCACCCATCTAGTTCATGTTGTTTAACAAAACAGCAATTTAAATGAAGAAAGATTTTTGTATAAATATGTAGATTAGATAGATACTTCGACCTAAATAGATATAAACATTAGATAGACCTATATAGACAGACAGAATAGAGAGATAGAGACAGGCATAAATTTATAGATATCCATAGACAGTCATATAAATATAGATCGATAGATACTAATAATAAATAAATGGACAGACAGATGGATAAACAGTAGACGTATAACTAAACAAATATCTATAGGCCTATATACAGATACAGACATACATAAATTCACATACAACAGAGTTTCATAACAAATATAACCCAAACCCCCCAAAAAAAACCCGGGCCCCGCAAAAAATCAAACCCTTGCCACCTCCCCTTGCAAAAAATCAACACCCAAAAAATCACCTCCCCATTGCAAAAAAAATCAACTCCCATTGCAATAACTTGAGCAATAGAGAGTTAGAAAGTCACATTCATCAAGACATCTGCATGATTGGCTCCCTAGAAGCAAGAGGTCGCGGCAAAGTGGATAAGTGCGAAGGGCATAGCACTGTAATGGTTAAATGAAAGGTAAAGGGGGAGGGGGGGGAGGGGAAGGGCGGTGTATTGATAGGTATGGTATGGATGGATGGGTAGGTGGGTGGATGGATGGATGGGTTTGTGAGTAGGTGGGTACGTGGGTGGACGGATGGATGGGTAGGTGGATGGATGGGTGAATGGATAGGTGGGTGGATGGATGGATGGATGGATGGATGGATGGATGGATGGATGGATGGATAGGTGGGTGGGTGGATGTGTGGAGAGGTAGATGGGTAAATGGGTGGATTGGTGAGTGAATCGGTATGTACCTCCTCTCCTGTATGCTTATATATATGTACTTAGGCTATGGATGGATGGATATACGGATAGATTGGGTAGGTGATCGTTGTATGTGTGTATGGATGAATAAATGGTTAGATGTACGTACGGATGGATGGATGGATGGATGGATGGGCAAGTGAATAGATGGATGAGTGGGTAGTGGGTGGCAGGATAGATGGGTGGGTAAGGAGGATGATTAGGTAAGTGGGTAGGTAAGTGGGGTGAATGGTTGGGTAAATGAGTAATTAAGTAGATGAATGAACAAAGAGACAAAAAAAAAACAAAAAACATTACGGTATAACAAAACGAAAATAAATGAGTCTACCCACAACCAAAAACAGAAAACGACAAACCAACTCGCAGAAATCCCCAAAAATAAACAAAGAAAAAAAACACGAACGAAAAGACAGACAGACGAAGGGCAAGCAAGAGGAATAAACAACCACCACGACTTGAAGAGGCGGAGGAGACAAGAGGAGAGAAGAGAAGAGGGCGAAAAGGAGATAATGAAGTGTCCAAAATTATCCAGTAATTTGTGGTTATTAGAGAGGGAGAGACCCCTGAAGTGTGAGGTCGAGAGAAGCTTGATTGGTGAAGTAAATAGGTAAAGGGGTTTGGATGGAGAAAGAAAAGGGGTTAAATCTTATGAGGTGGAGGAGGAGGAGGAGGAGGAGGGAGAGGGGGAAGACTAAGAGGGGTGAGGAGGGGCAGGGGGGAGAGGAGGAGGAGGAGGAGGAGAATAAGAATAAGAAGGAAGAAGAAGAAAGAGAAGAGAGAGAGAGAGAGGAGAGAGAGAGAGAGAGAGAGAGAGAGAGAGAGAGAGAGAGAGAGAGAGAGAGAGAGAGAGAGAGAGAGAGAGAGAGCGAGAGAGAGAGAGAGGAGAGAAGAGGAGAGAGGGAGGGAGAGTTGAGAGGGAGGGAGGGAGGAGGGAGAGAGAGGGAGGGAGAGGGAGAGAGAGGAGAGAGAGAGAGAGAGAGAGAGGAGAGAGAGAGAGAGAGAGAGAGAGAGAGAGAGAGAGAGGGAGGGAGAGAGAGGAGAGAGAGGGAGAGAGGAGAGAGAGAGAGAGAGAGAGAGAGAGAGAGAGAGAGAGAGAGAGAGAGAGAGAGAGAGAGAGAGAGAGAGAGAGAGAGAGAGAGAGAGAGAGAGAGAGAGAGAGATGGGAAGATGCACTCACATGAAAATGTTTTTTTTTTTTAAGTCTATAAAAATGGACAAAACACAAACAAAAAACGAACACCGCCTATCAAATTTCCCTTCCCTCTTTACCCTCAAACCCCCCCCCCACACCCCCACCCCTTACCCTCCCAAACCACCACACAATAATTTCGAAACAACAGCCGCCGCCAGCCTCACCCGGAGCCTACAAGACCTCCCCCTAATCGAAGTCCTCAGTGGCGCGTCACATAAGCAAGGAGAAGGAGAAGGAGAAGGAGAAGGAGAAGGAGAAGGAGAAGGAGAAGGAGAAGGAGAAGGAGGAGGAGAAGAAGGAGAAGAAGGAGGTGAAGAAAAGAAGAAGAAGAGGAGAAGAAGGAGGAGAAGAGAAGAAGTAAAAGAAATAAGAGAAGACAGAGAGAAGAAACGAAGGAAGAAGCTGAAGTAAAAAGAAAATAAGTAAATAAATACAGGCAAATAAACAATAAACAAGTATATACACACGTAAACAGATGCACATAAACAAACAAGAAACGAAACAAGCACTTAAAAATACCAAACGAACTATCAACAAAACAAATAAACAATTACACAAGTCAACAAACACAAAATAGTAAACAAATAAACAAAAAAAGCGGCCGACCCGCAATTCCTTTCACGCGATCAGCGCCATCTATACGTCGACAGTTCGGGGTTCCACGCGAAGAACCGCCACAACGACCTAGGTTTATGAGCGCGCAGTTACCCTAGCAACTGTGGGTTTGGGGGAGACGGGGAACGGAAGAGGGGAGACTGGAGAGGAGGAGGAGGAGGAGGAGGAGGAGGAGGAGGAGGAGGAGGAGAGGAGGAGGAGGAGGGGAGTGAGGGACGGGAGGGGGAGGAGGAGGAGGAGGAGGAGGAGGAGGAGGAGGAGGAGGAGGAGGGGAAGGAGGAGGAGGGGAGGAGGAGAAGGGAGTGGGGAGACGGGAGAGCGGGAGACGAGAGGAGGGGGGAGGAGGAGGAAGAGAAGGGAGTTGAGAGTGGAGAGGGGAGACGGGAGGAGGAAGGGAAGGAAGATGACGAGGAGGAGAAGAAGGAAGAGGAGGAGGAGGAGAGACCAGAGGAGACGGCGACGGCTGAGGGCTAGGAGAGAAGGAGAGGGTAGAGGGAGCCGGGAGATGAGAATAGAGGGAGGCAGGGAAAGGAGGGTGGGGGGAGGAAGAAGGGGAAAACGCGCCGCTCGCATGATCGAACATTCCCCTCACGACAAATGAGGGAATGGAAGAAAGAGAGGGTGGAGGGAGGGAGGCCAAGGGGGAGGAAACAAGGCAACAGAAGGAATATAGAAGGAGCGAGAAAATCTGAAAGACAAGAGTGAAGTTGACGTGAATAAGAAAGGCGGAAAATAAAAGACTGGAAGCTGGGGAGAAGGGAAACTGCAATTAGGTGAATATAGAGATGGATGAATAAATCGATACAGAGAAAGTGAGCGGAGAAGGAGACCATAAAGAGAATAAGAACAGAACCAAGAAGAGAGAAATGAGAGGAAAACAAAAAGGGAAAGCAGAAGGAAAATGAGAGAAAGGCAAGGAGTGACGATAATGGAAGGGCAGAGAGGGGAAACACGACCAGGAGGGAACGGGAGGGGAACGCGCCACGCCTCCCTCGCCAAACCCGGCCCTGGAAAGACGCGTGGAAACACACTCTCTCTCTCTCTCTCTCTCTCTTTCCTCTCTTCTCTCTCTCTCTCTCTCTCTCTCTCTCTCTCTCTCTCTCTCTCTCTCTTTCTCTCTCTCTCTCATTCATCATCACCATCTCCATCTCCATCCCTTTCCACTCTGCCCTTTCCCCCTCCATCCTCCTCTCCGTTTCCATCTGCATCTGAACCTCCGATCTTCAATCTCAATTTCCAATCTCCCCTTCTCCTTCTCCCTCCCTCCCCTTCCCTCCCACCCTCCCTCCCTCCCCATCCCTCCACTCTGACCCCCGCAACCCTCCCCCAAGGCCGAAAAACCCTGCCCTCACTCCCTTCACAAAGCCACAAGCAGCCCAAGCACCCAATCACGCCGAGCCGCCTGCTGCCCAACCCACCTCCGGCCATACCCTCACACTTGTATTAATTATTACAGCGACAACACACACACTGGATTTCATTAAGGCACTGCACCCTGGGGAGGGCCAGAGGGAGAGCCACGCCCCTGAATGGCTGTTCATCTGTCTCAGGGGAGGGGGGAGTGGGGAAAGGGCGAGGGAGGCGGAGGGAGAGGGCGGGGAGGCGGAGTGGGGAGAGGGCGAGGAGCGGAGAGGGAGATCGAGAGGGAGAGCCGAGAGGGAGAGGGATGAAGAGATGAGGGGAGGCGGGGATCGAGTTTAATAAGGGAGGGAGGGAACCGCGCGCGAAAACAACGTAAGCTAAACCGATGATGGAAATCTGCTCCGTTATATGTTACCGTGTTATTTTTCACCGTAACCATGCTGTATAAAACGAAGGAGAGAGAGAAGGAAAATAGGGGTAAGCAGACGAAAAGAGGGGGAAAGGATAAGAAGACGGAGAAGAAAAGGAGGAAAATAGGCAGACGAATAAGGGGGAAGGGATAGGAAGACGGAGAAGAAAAGGAGGAAGAAAATAGGCAGACGAAAATGAGGGAAAAGGCTAGGAAGACGGAGAAGAAAAGGATGAGGAAAATAGGCAGACGATAATGAGGGAAAAGGCTAGGAAGACGGAGAAGAAAAGGAGGAAGAAAATCGGTAAACGAAAGAGGAAGAGGGAGAGGCGGCGGCTAAATCGAGAGTTCGGAAAGAAAAACAGGGGCTTCGATGGAACGCGAGGGGAAAAGAGGGCAAAACCGAGAGGAAAGTTGGTCTTCGAAAAAGAAGAAAGATGGCAAACTTGAAAAAAGGGAAGGGAAGTTAAAGTGAAATTGAGTGTAAGGGGAAGGAGCGTGAAAAAAAGGATGAAGAAAAAATATACATGACAAAAATGAGGAGCGTAAATGAGGAAAGATGACCACAAGAAACTGCAAAACGAAGGAAAAAGAAGAAATGCCTCACAATGCACAAGGCCAAACACACACAAGAAAACCAACAAAACACGAATCAGTAGAAAGTGGAAATCGCAAGAGAAGGAAAGGTGAAGCCCGAAGGCCAAAACAAACTCGGAGGGGAAAGAGAAAGACAGATACGGAGGCGTCAGAGAAAGACAGACATGAAGCTGAAAGAGAAAGACAGACAGGGTGGCGAAAGACAGTAACAGACACGGATGGAGAAAAAGAGAAAGACAGACATGAGGCGAGCGAAAGAGAAAGACAAAAACAGACAGAATAAAAAGGAGAATCCTCAGAAAAGAAAAAAAGAGATAAAACAGACAGAGAGAGAAAAAAAGAAAAACAGAGATAGAGGGAAAAGCGGAATAAAACATCGGAAAAGACAAAGACAAGACAGGACGGGAGAGGGTGTCCAGGCCACGACGCAAAACACGTTAATTGCCAGCCGAGAGAGAGAGCGAAGACTGACTTCTGAATAGCAAGTGGACGCTCGAAAAAATAGACGATGTTTTATATTAGAAGAGGGAAAGAGAAGGCGAGTGAAAATGAGGGGGAAGGTAAGAGAGTGAGAAAGCTAAAATGAGAGGGAGAAGGTAAGAAAGAGGCGAGAGAGATAGAAAGAGAAGAAAACAGACAGAGAGAAAGATCACGAACAACAAAAAGTTAAAATGAACAGAACGCGACAACAAAAAATAAATAAATAAAACAAAATTAATTCTAAAAAAGCAATCTCATACATAAACAGGAATTATTATCCAGGAAGTACCTGGATAATACCAAGAATTGTGCAGCCTGTCCTAGCCCCCACCCCACCCCACCCAGTGCACCTCCTCCCCCCCCCTTCGCAAGTGACCGACGGCAGCCAGGGAGAGTAACAAGATCGCGTGCGGGGAAGCGGAAACACGTCATCCAATGGCCCTCC
>NW_020872372.1:180000-185000 GCF_003789085.1 Penaeus vannamei | reverse complement strand
GGAGGAATAACGTGGAGGAAGAAACATAGGCGGGGACATAATACGGAGCCCCACAATATCACAGACAGCAAACACAATCATCCATTACAGCCTACGCTCTAGGGCGGCCAGTCTGCTCCTCCTGCCCCCTCACCCCACCACCCCTCCTCCTCCCCTCTTCTACTCGTCCTCGTCCTTTCCACACTTCTTCCTCCTCCTCCTCTCCTCTTCCCCCCACTCCTCCTCCTCCTTCTCGTTCTCTTTCCCTTCTTCTTCTCTCCTCCTCCTTCTCTTTTTTCCTTCTCCTTCTTTTCTCCCCCTCCTCTCCTCTCCCCTTCCCCTCCTTCTCCCCCTCCCTCCCCCTTCCCCTCTCCTCTCCTCCTCTATTCCCTACGCCTCTTCCACTTCCCCTCATATCCCCTCCATCTGCCATAAGAGCACTGCACACACCATACCGTATTAGGCAAACACCCTCATTACTCCTAAATCCCCCTCTTCTGCCCTCGCCCCCTCCCTCCCCCTCGTCCCCTTACCCTGATTCTCTCCCATTCTCCCCTTCTTCCATGCCTCTCCCCTCCTCTCCCAAACCCTCTCCCTCCCAGCAACCCCTCCTACTTACCATCTCTCCCTTAATATCTCCTCCTCTCTCTCGATTCCTTTCCTCTTCTCTCCCTCGTCCCTCCTCTTCTTCCTCTTCCCCTCCCACAATTCAATTTCTCTCCCCTCATCCCCCTTTCCTCTCTCCCCTAAATTCCCTTCCTCCCTCTTCTCCATCTTCCCCTCCTTTCCCCTCTCACCCTTCGCCCCTCCTTTGTCCTCCACCTTCGCCCCCTCCTTTCCCTCCTCTCCCTTCCCGTCAAACCTCTCCCCCACCCCTCCCTACCGAGACGTCGCGACGCACATGATGAATGCCCCCCATGACAAGTACAAAAGTCAAAATAATTTTTTGCCCCCCACCCCCGAAATTTCTGAGTCCGCGATATGGTGCTCCCGTTACTACCGATATTACTATTTCTATTCAAATTTATAGTCCTTCTCCAATGTATTACTTTATACTCTTGCTAACGACACTGTTCTTTCTGCTTTTATTACTCACCCTTTTATCCATTTGTATCTATTTTGTTTTGTTGCAACTAATCTTATCTTATCTTATATATTTTCCTCGTTCTTTTTACTTTTATCAATCGCCCATTTATTCAAAATGTTGGGAGGGGGAGAAAATATAGAAAGAGAGAAAGGAAGAAAGATAAAAACAGAAAAGACAGAAAGGGAAAGAAAATGAGAGAGAGAGAGAGAGAGAGAGAGAGAGAGAGAGAGAGAGAGAGAGAGAGAGAGAGAGAGAGAGAGAGAGAGAGAGAGAGAAAAGAAAGAAAGAAAGAAAGAAAGAAAGAAAGAAAGAAAGAAAGAAAGAAAGAAAGAGAGAAAGAAAAAGAAAGAAAGAAAGAGAAAAAAAACAGACAGAGAAAGAGAAGAGATACATAGACACAGAAAGACAGACAGACAAAGACAGAGAACGCAAGCGGCACCGCGCCCCGCCGCTGCCAGCAATTACAAAAGGAGAAAAGCGGAAAGCAGAAAAAGCAGCAGCGGAAAGACAAGAACCGGCAAGCACGCGCCAAGAGGAGGGTTGATGCTGGCCGAGAGAGGTAAGAGCTGGGTGTGGCAAAGGGAGGGGGGAGGGAAGGAAACTGGGTAGGGGGGGGGGAGGAGATGAGGGTGGAAGGAAACACACACGACCTCCAGCGCTTCCACCTCGCGCGCCCAAACCCCTCCTCCTTGTCCCCCCAACTCATCCTCACTCTATCCCCTAATTCTCCCCTATCCTCTACTTCTCCCTCCATCCCCTCCTCCCCTCCTTGTCCCCCAACCGCCACCTCCTCACCACATCCCTCCCTCTCTCCCAATCCCTACTTCACCTCGAACCCTCTCCTCACCCATCCCTCCTTCACCCCTCCACCCTTCCTCCAACCCCCCCCCCCCTATTCCATCCCCAACGAACATGCCGTTATTGACCTAAAATCGAACGCAGATTTACGAGCGCACCCTCATCCCGGCGCCATCTGTCCCTGTCACAACGCCGCTCTGTGACAGCGTGACGTCGGGGCGCCAAGTCACGTCGGCGTGACTCTGTGACACTCACACCCTTCCCCTTTCCCTGCCACCTCCCCCGCTCTTGCCCCCTACCCCTTCCCCATCCTTGCCCCATTCGCCTTCCCTTCTCCTACCCCTTTCCCCTTCCCCTTCTCCCATACCCATTATTAGTCCTTCACCTTTCCCCTTCCTACCCATTACTCCTCCTTCCCCTTTCCTCCCTCAGCCCCACTCACACCCGCAAGGAAGTGAGACATGACCTTAATCCTCGCGGTAAACCTTGGATGAGGGTCTGTCATGTCACGTTAATCAAATTAAAAAAAATACAAGGCTCATGTCTTTGTCTGCGTATGACAGCTTGTATTACGTGTTCAGCGCAGCCAGAAGCACCTGCAGCACAAGACACTTTTTAACGAAAAAAATGCAAATGCACAAATAACGCACATACATACATACACTACAGACAGAGACACAGACAGAGACACAGACACAGACACAGACACACACACAGACACACACACACACACACACACACACACACACACACACACACACACACACACTACACTACACACACGCCGTTATCTTCACAACCTTTCAGTAGTCATGCCCCGGCGAGGATTACTGGCACCGCACACACACACCTCACGCCCCAGTGCCACGTCTCCTGCGCCGTCCCCGGGTGCCACTCCGTCAGCCCCGCCTCAGTCGATACTGACGGCACTTGGGAGCCTCATTAGACGACTTTCAGGTAAAAATACAATCGTGAGGACCAGACACTCCAGGAGGATCCGAAGGAAGTACTTCAGGAACAGACAATCCTTGAGGATCTGTAGGGAGTACTTGAAGACAAGACACTCCAAGGGGATCTGAAGTCAGTACTTGAGGACCAGACACTCTTAATGAGGATCTGAAGGAAGAACTTGAGGAACAGACACTCCAATGAGGATCTGAAGGAAGTACTTGAGGAACAGACACTCCAATGAGGATCTGAAGGAAGTACTTGATGGGTCTCGCAGGTCATGTCTTCCTAATTTCTCGAGGGAGTAACACGCGATGGCAAACCTACAGCCACGGTTTTACTTTTCTGTGGAGGGACTTCTCAGCACGACGGCTCTGAATTGTAAACTTTCAGCGATTCTAAGAAGGGTTAGATTATCTTACATATACACGCAAAAAAAAAAAAAAAAAACGTTCGTAATATTTACTTCCAAAAATCCCTGTGAGTATGTTCCTTTTCGTTTTTTTCCCTCCCTCCTTCTCCCTTTCTCCCTACCTCCCTACCTCGCTACCTCTCTCTCCCTCTCCTTCACCCTCATTCTCCCCATTACCCCCTCTCTCCCTACCCTAACAGCTGGAATCTACACCATCCCCCCTAGACCCCTCCTACCCCCCCATTCTCATCCGCCCAAAAATTCCCATCAAAGCATAAAAAACAAGTGAGCCCCCCCTCCCTCCCACCAATAATACCCTCGTACGCTAGTCCTGTCATTACGGCCAGAACGACGCAGCTTTGCAAGGGGGAACCTGCCCTATTGCCTACGTAATGCTACCGCTTCCATTATCTTCAGTTGCGGTAATCCTTTAAAATAAAACAATAACTCTGATAACAGAATCTACAAAATAAATGGATAAACACACGTGGAATAAAAAAAATAATAATAACAATAAAAGGAAATAAAAAGTTCTGTTGATATGAAGCTGATTAAAACTTCCTTTGTTCTTCCATCTGCCCCAAAAACTGAAACAGGTGTGGGGGTAGGACAGGGAAGAGAAGGAGAAGAGGGAGAAGAGAGAGACGAAGGACAGGAGGGAGAGTGGAGAAAAAGGAGAAGGAGAAGGAGAAGAGGGAGAAGGAGAAGAAGGAGAAGGAAAAGGGGAAGGAGAGGGAGAAGGAGGATAGGACAAGACAAGGAGAGGGAGGAGAAGGAGGGGGAGAGGGCGGGGGAGGGAGAGGAAGAGAGAGGGGAGAGGGGGTCTACATCCCTTCTAGATAAACAGAACAAAAAAGACGCCCTCATCTCACTCCCTGCATCCTGAAGAACAAACTCGTCTATATGGACCGGATTCTCAAAATTCCAGACTTCACCCACGAGCCAAACCAAAAATAGCACAAAACAAAACAAAACAAAAAATACACGAATCCATCTCAGCCTTTCCACAACTAACGACACACAAACCAACTTTCGGCATCAAAAAGAAACCCAACAAGATTTTTCGAAAAGCTAGTCCAATTATAACTTTTCACAAATATCGAAAAACAAAGCAACTTTCCATATGTAAATAAAAATAAGGACCGTAAATCCAATTCCAACTCCCCGAACACAGCGACATACAAAACAACTTTCATAACATAAGAAAACTAAAAGTAAAAACACACACACACAAACAACGACAAACAAAAACAACGTTTAATGCCTCTACCTCTCTACATCTACATCCACTTCCACCTTCTCCTCCTCCTCCACCTCAACCCCCTCCACCTCCTGCACCTCCACCTCTACCTCTACCTCCACCTCCTCCTTCCCCAAGCCCTCCCACCCTCCCACCCCGCCCTCCGCGCTTGCTTGTCCCACTCAGAACCTCAACAGTAAGTGCTCATGATAAGGTCACTAACACCACCTCAAAGCCTCACTTGGGCTCCTTGGGGCGCACTTAACAACTCCTGAATCCGTCATTATTTGGGCGTCTTAATTCCACCGGAGACTCTCGCAGCCTCCTTCCGATATTTCTTTACTTATCCCTTCCATTTACCCTAAAGCGGGGTTACCCGACGCACGAGGTCGTAACTATCGGCAAAATAGGAGAATTTCATATGCATACCGGGTAAAAATCACAATAAAAAAAAGATTTACATGAATATTACACCGTCACTGCATCGCTCCGCCACTAAACCAGAATGTTCAATCAGGTTTATCACGGAACCAAAA
>NW_020872372.1:132500-160000 GCF_003789085.1 Penaeus vannamei | reverse complement strand
ATTGTTTTATTCTTGCCTTTAACTCTGGCAGCTATATCAACTGGTCACAGGTTGGGAGACTTCTGAGAGCCAATAAGGCAAGATATGCATCCCAGAGACTGTGGAAGTTCTGGGTACAAGGTGCCTTTACCCCCTCCACAGCCTATTAAAAAGTTCAGTTACTGCTTGAACAGAATCCCAAATGTTTTGGTGGGAATTCATGAGCCTCATGTGAGATCACAATGAACATGAACTTTATATGGATGTTCCACAACTGAAGGTGAAAATATCAAATAAAAAATCAAATAAATATATAAATACGAATCACAATTTGGATCACATAAAGAAACATGCAGTAACATAAATAATAACTTTACAATCACCCTATTTTGAATAACTTCAAAGACAAAACATTATTATTCAAAAAACATGAAAATACAATTTCTATAAGTAACATAGAACAAAACTAAAGCCAATTCTTAAGAATGTAGGCTATTAGAAAAATTATATGAAAGAAAGGAAAATTCATATACCATCTTAATTTGTAGTATACATAATCTGACACTCCTTCTATTCAACTAGGCTATTAGGAAAATTCTCTGAAAGAAAGGAAAAAATCATATATAATCCTAATTTGCAGTATACATAATCTGACATTCCTTTTACTCAACTTAAAATATATATCTTTTGCCACTTTAAATAGCTATTCAAAGTTTCATGGATGGCTGACTAAGTGCCACCTCTGCCAAGGCATTAAGACCTGCCATGCTTGACAAAACGCTGGGCTCCACCACGCTCGTATCTGAAATGAAGAGAAGCTCAAGGTAATTTCAAGTGAAAATTCATTATTAATTAAAAGATCATTTAACATGCATGTAATTTATCAATAAATACTGATCCTAATATGACAGCTGAAAAAAATAAATAAATAAAGAATCAAGAAAGCACAAGCAATGATAGCCCTCTTATCAAGAAGGTGAAAGCATCCAGAAGATATTTATCAACTCCAAACAAACCTCTTCGAAGGGGACCATTGACTGGATCATGCCGTGTGATGGTCTGCTTGCGAGCTTTCCTCTTTTGTGAACCTATGCGAGGGCCGCCCTCTGAACTACCAGATTCTCCCGGTGATAAGGATCCTCCAGCAACCAGAAGAGTACCCTGAGAGGGACTATGCTGTTGAGTGACAGATGAGGTGGAAGAGGAAGAAGATGGTGTTGGAGAAACAGCCTCACCATCAGATGTATTTCCTACGGTCCCACCATTGCTGGTACTGGTGCTGGTCACTCCTCCAGCTGTGGGCCAACTGGTGACTGTGGTAGTGGCGGTAGATGTGGCAGATGCAGAAGGGGGAGGATCTGATGTGGAATCAGCCTGTGCTGCAACACGACTGCTGCTGCTTACGACTCCCAAGGTGGCTTCTGCATAGGAAAATATAATACTTAATTTCCTATGAGAAGTACATCAACAAAATAACAACAATTTATATAATAAGAGAAACATCACGGGGAAGCATTTAATCAAAAGAAATGCAACTGAAATAATACCAGTAATAACATCACTCAAAGAGCAAATAATGATAAATGCTGTCAAGTGGATAATCCACTGAAAGAACAAGCAATAACCTTGCTTGCATCCATAATTACATTGTAATTCTGCATTTTGTTCTTGATAATGCTTTTGTCCTAATGTAACTGAATTTGAGTGCTTAAGAAAAAAATATAAAAGTAAACATAATTCATTATCCTTTTCTATAGTAGTAGTAGTAGTAGTAGTAGTAGTAGTAGTAGTAGTAGTAGTAGTAGTAGTAGTAGTAGTAGTAGTAGTAGTAGTAGTAGTAGTAGTAGTAGTAGTAGTAGTAGTAGTAGTAGTAGTAGTAGTAGTAGTAGTAGTAGTAGTAGTAGTAGTAGTAGTAGTAGTAGTAGTAGTAGTAGTAGTAGTAGTAGTAGTAGTAAAAAAAAATCTTAATGAAAGATTCCATTTCACCCCATCAAAAAAAAATCCCATTGCAAAGAGACAATGTTTGCTTACGTGTCGTGTGTGGGGCTGGGTGGGAGGTGGAGTGCACATTTGCGTGAGATGCTGCGTGTGAGGATGAGGAGGCAGAGGAAGTGCGCTTCTTTTCCTTCTTCCGCCTGGTGAAGTCGTCCAGGTTCAAGGAGGGCAGGGCTTCAATCCTTGCCTCTAAGTCAAAGTCACTGTGGGATAGAGAAATCACGGTCTTATTCCAACAATTACAAACAAAGTATAAAATGTATCACAAAAATCTCTTTCCTGAGATTTCTTCATAAATACTGATATCTTTGATGTGTGTTACTGGGAAGCAAAAATCTTTTAAAATCATGTAGGATAATTCTTATGATAAATGTCCAACTTTACATGGTCTTTTAGTTACAGAAAGGCATTGTAACACAGCAATAAAAGAATAAAACCATATTAGAATTCAAATGCTTCAATAAAATGGATGGACAATCCACTTACTTTGGTGGTAGTCTTCTTGACTGGCGACGACTTTTTCTCCCTCCATCTTCAGTTCGCCGTCCTCCTGCCTCCCTATTGGTGGAAAGATGAGAATGAAGGAAAGGGAATACAATTTATTAAATATCCATTCCTTTTTGCAATAATTTAATCTACTCAAGCCCAAAATTGAAACAATCTAACTTTAAACTGGTTATCTAATATGAACCTAAATAACCTGAGCAAAATTAATTATAATCACCTTAACAATCTACCCTCAAATGAAGTAAAAATCTCAATAATCCTTCCTAATAATAACAATCTTAATAAACCAACCTAAAATAAATACATATTCTATTGAAATAACCTAACATGATAGAACCTCTACTCAAAAACACAAACTCCATCAAATAATACATTTATTCCTCATCACATGACATAATAAACTCTCAGACACACCAAACTTACCCATTCTCTTCCTCGTTTTTGGAATTCATCGCATCGTCGTCTTCCATAGGTTCATCCTCATGGTCTTCTTCCTCGGGATCCTGCTGCTGAATCTGCTGTGTTGGCTGCTGCCCCTGTATGTCCTCCTCATCCTCCTGGTCCTGAGCTGAACTAGATTCTGTCTCCTCCCACCTGCATTAAAAAGTTAATTTACTTGTAAAGATGTGGTAAGTATAAGTAAAAACTATGAAGATAAAGATATGATGGTATCAAAAATAAGAGAAATGAATGGTAATTGGAATGATGACAATTTTTTTATTTGTGAATCATATTGCAATCAGATGCCTCCAAAGGTGCTCAGCCACAAAGGAGTAAAAAAATTAGATGGTCACTATGACCTTACCTGGTTTCCCCATTCTTTGAATTTAAGGGATTCTTTATCATTATTATTGACAATATGATCATAAAAAAGAATACTATGTAAATAATAATAATAACAATAATAATAATAATAAAATAAAATAAATAATAATAATAGAAAAAAAAGTAAATGGGTGATATATGAAGCACTAACAACTTGTGGAGCCTTGCTATATGTAAACACAATTCACAAACATAAATTTCTGTGGGTATGGCATGTATATCATGTTATCAATGATCACTGATTAATAATTCCAATGCTATTACAACAGAGAACATGGTAATAATACTGTTATAAATGACAGTGATAACAAAAACAATAATATGAATGAAACAGTAACAATAACAACAGCAATATCAACAAAAGAACAACAACAAAAAATATAAAAATAATAATAATAATAATAACAATGATGATGATAATAAAAATAATATAAGCAAAATAATAATAATAATAATAGTAAAAATATTATTAATAATAACAATAATAATTTTAAAAATTAATAAAAAGAATAATAGTAATAGTAACTGTAATAATAATGAAAATGATACTGATGATGATGATAATGATACGGGCAATAATATTAATGATAATGATAATAATAATAACAATAAAAAAGTACTGAACGCACCGACTATTTCTTGTCCGAGATCTCCGAGGGGCTTGTAAGACTCCCTCAGAAATTAGCTCCTCATACCGCTTTCCCTTCAGCTTCCTTGGTGCTCTTGAACGCCCTCCTGAGGTATCACCCCCCATGCCTCTGGAGGTCTCTCTGCTTGCACGTCCAGAGGGAACATCCCGTCTCTGAGGATTTAAAAATTGAATATCACTTTCATGCCTATTTTTATTACCTATCCCATTTACATCATAAAAAAATATGGACATAATAAAGGAGAAGAGAAAGCAATAGAAATAGAATATATCTCCAAAAAAAGAATATTAAGAGTAATGAGAGAAATCCCTTTTACGTTTCTTGTTGAAAATTGCTAGTTTTAATGCCAACTTCATTTACTACACTTTAACTATTTATTTAATTCAAAATAACTCATTTATTCTAATCAAGGCAATAATATTAAAGTCTAGATATACAAACAACTTTCATTAATATTCAGGTCTTGTCCCATGTTTCCAAATATAAGCAAAGGTAAATCATCAAATTTATGG
Organism: Penaeus vannamei; assembly: GCF_003789085.1. Taxonomy (NCBI): domain Eukaryota; kingdom Metazoa; phylum Arthropoda; class Malacostraca; order Decapoda; family Penaeidae; genus Penaeus; species Penaeus vannamei. The sequence continues at coordinate 155,532 of NW_020872372.1, read as the reverse complement.
ACAGAATATGATGTTATTCTTTATCTCATTAACCCTTATATATCAAAACATACCCTGTCCAGTATGACTTGGTTTATCAGTTCTTTTACATAAAGGAATCTCTATAAGTGCTTATTAGATGAGAGCAGGAATTCAATTACTAGCCATCTATATATAAAATAAATAATAGAACAAAAATGCACGAGATAGAGCTTATATCTCCTTAGTGACATGTATGGCTATAGCCATGATGATGTAACAGCCTATGATGTGTCATGACTCGCAACTCGTGGGATGCCTGTACACAGCTTTGACCGAGCTATGAAATCTAGACTGTTGTGTAATATCACATCACAAATAAATCAAGTCCTGCCACTATGGGGATATATATGGTACAAGCACTCCTGCTGTCAATGGGTTATAACAAGAAAAAATACAATATAGTAAACAAGAAGTATGTGGCAATTAGTTATTTTTCCTTATATAACATGTAACATAATATAAAACGACTTTCAAACATGAAAATAGATGTTTTAATTTTACCTTTCAAAATCAATATAAAAGCAACATTTCCCACAAGAATATCTGAAATATTTCAAGCACATACATCTAAGGCAACCAGTTGGTCACAACCTCAAGATAGATTGTTGTGGGCTAGAAGGGGTTGATGAAACCCTGACTAATTTGCTAGGTATCAGTATTCATATTAAGAATATATAGGTTGCTGATTTTTCTCTCACCCTATCTCTTTATCTCAAAATATGTAGTTAGGAAATCCTTAAACTGAACAGCTGATTTTGATGGGTGGTGAATATCTAAGAGCTTTGAGAGGGAGGTAGTGGATATACAAAAAAAATAAACAAATATATAAATTCATTAGAGAATAAATAATGTAATTATAACTTGCACTACAAACAATATAAATGAGTAGCAGCCTTGCCTTTTTGGGTGACGTCTCATTCTCCTCTGGTCCCTTTTCTTTGGATCGCTTTCTCTGTGTTGGATTGGCATTATCACTGGGATTACTATTATTGCTATTATTGGAGTCGACTGATTCCTTTGCAGTGTTCACCTGGTTCTCACCTTCAACTTCTTTTTTCTCATTAGTTTCTGCACTTTGGTTCTTTTCCCCAGAGTCACCTTTTGGCGTCACTTTTGCTTTACTACCCTTATCGTAAGCCTTGTCGACCACATAGTGAATGGCCTGTGACATACAGAATTTTATATAGGTGCCATTCACTTTGTTGAGAATGGCCTGCGGAAAGGAGGGCTTTTCTATATCGTTATTATTGTTATTGTTATTATGTAGGTTCTCTGGTCGGAAGAAGCGAGGATACCCAGGCCGGGTTTCACTTGGAACACTGCTGGGGAAATTTGGTTCACTACACTTTCTGTCCACAACACTATCAATTATCTCTTGGTTTGATGTACACAGTTTAGTCTCTCGAGTTAAATTTAAAGGCTGGACATTGGCTGGTGTGCTACATCCAATCGGTGGGGGTTTGGTTCCTTCTGAGGGAGTATTTGCTTCTTGTGGGGAGGCTTTAGCATCCCGAGGAGGGCTTCCTGGAGGAGGCCCTGCCACAGATCTTGAACTGAAGGGGCCATTGCTCACTCTTCTCTGCTGGTCCTCGCTGGCTTCTGTAGCTGGCGGTGCTCCTCCCTCTGGCTTCTGCCTGCCTTGTGAAAATGTCCAGCTTGCTGAAGATTTTGCATTTTCCTCAGTGGAACTGATCTGTAAATGTGAAAATGCGAAAAAAAATTTAACTCTAAGATTTAAACACTTTTATCAAATAGCTTTAGAATTACATTTTAAAAGGTACTTATCATTGTAATTTATCAATTCTGTAATCAAATTGTATTATAAAAATACAAACTCCCAACAGCAAAGTTGAAGAAAATTAAGCTGGTAATAAATAAATAAATAAATAAATAAATAAATAAAAATAAAAACCATAATGTAAATCATATTTGACATTCTATCTATGATCTTAACCCATTGTCTGTGGTATTATGCAATATGGCATGTAATATCGTAGCAGTATTTATTTTACACTCGGACGGTAAATGTGACCGCGCAAGAGAGTGCGCACAGTGGTGTTGCTGCTTTCACTCCTTCGCGCATATAAGTTTGTATTTATATATGGACACATATATGTTTATGTATGTATATTTAAACCCTTGCAATTACAAGCAAGCACATAAGAGAGTGCGCACAGTGGTGTTGCTGCTTTCTCTCCTTCGCGCATAAATGTTTGTATTTATATATGAACACATATATGTTTTTGTATGTATATATAAACCCTTGCAAATACAAGCAAGCACGCCATCATAAGTAAATGTACTCAGAAAGAGTGGAGGGCCTGGTTTTAGCATGCGCCGAAAGTGATCAATTCCTTTGGCGGGTAACACTCCATCGCCCATAAAGGCCCGTGATGGCAGGCCTAGGTCTTGGAAGGCTGCAAGTGGAACACCCGCTTAGCAGCTAACATCCCCTAGCCCGCTTAGCTCCCAGGCTGTGTAGCTGCCCACTGCTCCATGGGATAGGCCATCTATTGCACTTTGCATAAAATCATGCCATCCACAACCAATAGGTTAATATTTATTTTCTATTTAGGTTTGGAGTTTTCCTTTACTTTGTTTTAAATATTTATGAAAGAAGAAAAAAACAAAAGAAATATAAGAGGAAGAAGAACAAAGGAAAACTGATGTAGGATGTAACTAACCTTGGCCTTTTCTGGACTGGGTGTTATCTGTGCTTGCGTTGAAACAACAGGTACAGGTTGGTCCAGCATATTAGCATGTACATATCTCTTCTTGGGAGGTTTGGGAGGCGTCATATTGGTGGCAGTTTCAGACAGTGAAGACTGTACACTGCTTTGAGAAGTCGTAACAACAGCTGGGTCACTGCCTGTGCTGGGTTTGGGTCCGTTTGAAATGGCAGGGTTATTAGAATCTGGAGAGACACTGGGAGCCACGGCTGAAGGTTGTACCGTTCCGCTCCAGGTGGACAAACTTGTAGTAACACTTGTGTTTGTACTTATAGAGGACCCACAGGTAGAGTTTGCAGTTGCATTTGAAGAGCCACTGGTAGCAGAATTCACATCTGATAATGTGCTAAGGGCAGCAACACTAGGAAAGGAATCAATAGGAGCGCAGCGAGCTGTTGATGTGTTTGCAGCTGACACATAGGCTGTGGTGAACGTAGTAAGGCTGGATGGCCCACTAGCTATATTCTGATTGCTGCTGCTGCTGGTGGAGGCTGTTGACAGGAGAGTACTTAGCCCTCCCATCTGGGCCTCATCTGAGAAAATATGGGAAAAAATACACATTACTCTTTGCTGGCCTTTCAACATACAATTATGCAAGAATTTTCTCTATTTCTAAAAAAGGTTTGGTATTCTCAATGTATCTAAATATAAGTGCTTTCTTGACATCATCCTCTTCATCAATAATATTATTAATAATAATGGATCATAAGTAAACACAAAATATATCCTCCCTACTTTTGTAAACTTTTATACTTTTTCAACTCATTCAATGAAACCAAAATAGCAGCTTCAAATATCAAATTCTACTTCTTAAATATCTAAACTATAAAAATACTGAAATGCAAGAAAGTTAACTTTTGGTATGAATCCCTATTGAAATAAAGAAAACAGGAGTAATAAACTAATCCTAACTTGTGCTAAAGATCTATATATATCTAAGGGTGGTGGGTTTAAAAATAATACAGTATCAATAAGAATAATTATCATTTTTCCTTAATTCTACCCAATGGTACATCACAAGAAAATCAATGCAAAAGAATTAGAACAGGCTATAAAACAAGACAACTTGACGGCAATTGAGACCTGTTACTAATTTATGCATCCACTGCTTACAAAGGAACTGGCAAGTATGTGGAAAAACTCACTCTCAGATGTCAGGTATATTTTTACGTTAATAACATGATAATTTGTACTGACTTTGAAGTTGTGCATCATGCAAATTTCTTAGCCCTTTTGATTTATGAAAAAAGGAATATAAAGTCCTTTTAATCTTTACCATTTCTGATACCAATATTTGTTCACTGAGAATTTTTTTTCAAAAAGTCATGAAAGTGGATGAATAATAAAGCAAGAAAAATACAGTATATAAAATGCCTTATCCAGACATAGTGTCATGTATGGTTTCTTTATTCTCAGAATGACAATGATTTTCCATTAAAGCAAGACAGTTATGAGTCAAATATAACTCACTGTCTGGAAATCATGAAGCATGAAGGTGATATATTACCTTCACACTCAAATAATACAAGCTGAGGAAGTGACAAGAAATATGTGCAATGTATCAAAAAGCTTAAACTCAAAGTGACATCCTGTACTTCTCAGAAAACCTGGGTAAGAAGGCAGCAAACGTACCGGCAAGTTTTCCAAAGGTGATGGCACCATCAGTTGGGAGGGGGTCACACCTGGGGACCTTCTGATTGGAGGGTCTGGCAGGGGGAGGTCGGGGGGGCTGTGCTGGGATCTTGTACCACTTGAAGTCAGGATTGGCACGCAGGAATGCTTCCTTGTACTGCCGGGCTAGTTCTGTGTAAGATGTCTTCTGCTGGGCTGGGAGGTCAGCCCACCACTCACCTAGGATCTTCGTCACCTGACGGTTCTCTAAGTGAGGGTATTTTTCTCGTACCTGTAACAGTATTTTAGGTCAGTGTACATTCTGATATCAAGTTCAAGAGAACTGTCTTTGGCTTAATATATGAATTTTCTAGCAGTCCATTATCATAACACATAACATAATATACTGCAATACAAATGAACACACAGACAGAGGGAAAAATAAAAGTACTAATAGTACAAGTGAGAAACTTTTGATACACATTTAACTACAACCTACTAAACCTAAATGCAACACACCTAAGGCTAAGAAGAATATCTAAGTAATTATCAATAGTGATACTACTTCATCTTCTAGCTATGACAACAAACAAGACATTTAAAGAATGTTTCACACTAGCAAATTTCACCTGCTTCCTCTTGCCAACCTCTAGATATCATAAAAATGAGATGTAATTGTGATTATCATATGCAGTGACTAAGAATAGACTCATATATAAGATATATAACAATTAATATATTTTTCTGATATTAAAGGATTACTTGTAAAAACAAGATATCATAAAATGAAACACTGCAACAAGTAATGTTTTAAGCTTGAATAAAGCTCCTCTTTAAAGGGAGTAACAATGAGATTGAATTTGTTTTTCACTTTATCCAAAAAGGAGCTTTAGACAAGTTAGAAATGTTACATGTGATTCAGTTTCTATTGTGGTAGTGTCTCTTTCATCTGTGTACACATTACTGTGCTTAGATTTTTGCATAACCTATAAAGATCACTATGAAAGACAATTAATATAATAAGACAGTAATATGTATCTTTACTGATACCTTTACATACTTAATTCTCAAAATGTATAAACTTAAAATGGTGATGAAATGAACAAGAAGTACAAATAACTGAGAAAAATGTAGAACAACAAAGAGATGAAGAAAAGGAAAAACTACTTTTAAAAGTTAGACCTGAAAATAACAAATTTAAAACCACAATTTACAAATCACTTCCAATAAAAAACACACACAGACATAGACACACACACATTACAAAGTTACCATCAATGATTGACCCAATATACACAGATTCATAGCATGGCATAAACAATCTGGAATTTGGTTCTCCACAAGAAAAAGCAATCACATAGTAATGAAACTAAGATACTGGCTATCATGGGAGAAACACTATCAATGATGGGAATACGGAAAGAAAATTCTTTGAGGATATAGATGGTTCTACTGACTTCCAGAATGTAGTTTTGAACTCAGTATATTTGTAATAAATTAAAAACTGAAATGAGAGAGGGAGAAAAAAAAGAAAGTAGGAAAGCATGAAAAAAAATATTTTATGGGAAATATTCAGTAAACATAGGTTTCAAGTTGCGTATGAGACAGATTTAGCAGACAGGTATAATCAAACAATGCCAGAGTTCAAGAAAAATTTAGTGTCTATAATGAATGAAAGGAAAAAACTAAATTTTCTTTAACAACTTTATCCCGCTCATGGCTGACATCAGGTTATGGCTAGACCATCCCCAAATAGGGATGCCATCTCATCATTTATGCCGCAGCCAGGAGGATGAAAAGTGGGGTAAACTTTTATCTCCTAAATCTTTCCCTCAGACTGTGCATGATGCCCGGAACATGAATCCTTATGAAGTCAGGAAATACTGTCTTGAATGGGTTTATGTTACAACAATATGTAAGTAAATATAATAAAAAATAAAATCTTGTGTAATCCTAAATGAAAGATTCGAGTCAGTTTATTCAAGCCTCTGACTTTGAAACAGAGTTACTATGAATTAGTAAATTGACATGCTTATACTCAGGAAACAGAAATAAAGGATCAACTAAAAGCCTTAGATAAAATGAAAGCAGGGCTAAGTGATATTTTTCATTAGAATCTATAAGAATTTGCTCAACTCTTTCTATATTTACTACACTGCATTACACCCCTACACAAGAGCAATGATAAACAAATCTTTACTATTACAAACCAGGATCAGCAACTGGTGTAATTAGATAATATAATATATACATACATACATATATATATATGCATATATATATATATATATATATATTATATATATATATATATATAATATATATATTATATATATATATATATATATATTATATATATATATATATATATATATATATATATATATATTATATATATTATATATATATATATATATATATATATATATATATATATTATATATATATATATATGTATATATATATATATTATATATATATATATATATATATATATATATATATATATATATATACATATATATATATATAATATATATATATATATATATATATATATATATAATATATATATATATAATATATATATATATAATATATATACATAAAGGATTGAATTAGCTGAGAAGCACAATGAGATAACAAAGAAGCACTCCGGTACCTAGAATGATAAATCATGCATTGTAAATCTCCTGCTTTTACAACAGCATTTCTAAGATTCTACAATTGTAAAATGTCTGAGTAGATTTGAATAAGGTATTTGTACATAAAAGATGAATGAGCACAGTAATTTCAGGTAAACAATGCATGTAGAGGCAAGGAAATTCTAAAAGTAAAAGTGACCCATGAAACAGTAGAAGAGATGCAGTATTAAACATGTTGAAACAACAAGATGAACTTACAATATATGAACATGAGCCCAGAGGAATAAATGAAGGCCAAAACTTACAAATGCTATCAGTGAGTCCAAACATGAATAGGATAATCTTAACCATATATGTAATATAGAAGAAATGTATAAATTTGCATTAACATTTACCTTTGAGGAACTTCATATAGCAAAATGTTCAATAAATTCATTGAATCTACTAATCTAATTTAGGTAAGTTATTATTATTATTATCATTTTTTTTTTGTAATATTTTGCTAATTTCTATGTCTAAGGAGTTTTTTGCATACTTGGTACCCTTTGGTCTTTTGTTATATCCTTTGATGTCACCATTACAATGTAATGAATATTTGGGAAAAAATCTTTATGGGTTTTCTGAGGATCACACACATAGTAAAAATTATATATACATACTTATGAAGCAAAAATTGGACCATCTACATGTAAAAATACTATTATCTACCTTACAATGCCACAAGTAAATATTTGGCAAGTTTCTTCAAAATCTACCATGCTACAGATGGCTAAGAATAGTAGTAAAGCTGGATCATGATTTCAACAGGTATTTCAATATCAGATACTATGTGGAATAAAGTACGTATTACATGACTTTTCTGTAAACTTGAAAAAAATATTGCATTGTAGAGTTTAATAGATATGTTGGCTCATTTTCTTCCACATACAAACATATAGGGTAATAAAGAAGGTATTAATTTGATGTTTGCTTTTGTTTCTTGTAAAAGAAATATATATATCTACATATATCATTTTCATATAAAAACCTGATACTATAATTCTTAAAAAGGGTTTCTTAGCACTCTTGATCTATGTGTCTTCTGTCAACAAATCAAATCACATGCTTCTACCTAAAAAAAAAAAAAAAAAAATACAGGCAAAAAATTGCATCAACAAAATGGTTTTCCACACCCTTTCACAAAAAACTTCCATTTCAATTTCTAAATTTTCAAAAAACAGAACTTGTGATCTCCAGTAGGCAAAAAGAACAGAGTTAGAGTTAAAAAACTTGTAAATGGATCCGTTATGAAACAAATTATTAATGAAAACTGAGAAATGTAAAGCTTCCTACAATGGCAAGAGAACAGAATTGGGCAACATGAACAGGCTCAACAATTATGTCTCAGGAACTGTGACGATAGACATGGAAGAAGAATAAGAACTAACAAAAAACAACTATAACTAAAACACAGAAATAAGAAAGTAATGATATTTAGGCTTCCAACTACAACTACTGAAGAGGGGAACAACTTTCCAGAAATCCAATGCATGTGGCAGGAACAAAAGTAAGTTTAAAATGTTAGACAAAATTTTAAATACAGCAGACAGGTCTTTCTTGGGCCAGCTCTCGCTTCCATATTTGAAAAACTAGGTAAGACTGCACATGCATGGACACACACATACACATATACATACATACATATATACACGCACGCACACACATACGCACACATATTAACGACATACACACAAGTGCAAATACACGCATGTATGCAAACAGAACCACCTTCTATCTCTTAATACACACCTGAGCTCTATGTCTTTTACAGAAAATGAGGAAAGCATTCATGGGGCGGCGTGCAGGGTGTGGGGGAGCATCCTCCTGCTGGGGCGACACATCTTCTTGCTGGGGGGACACAACATCCTCCAAGTCGCCTTCACCCTCACTCTCACCACCAGATCGACTCTCCTGCAAGAATGAAAAACACATATTAACAAAAAAGAACATTTCTAATTACTAAAAAACACGTTTATAAACCTATTCACATACACACAGACATGTAAATATATGTAAAAAGTATCAACAATTTTGGATAACTATCTGCCATCTTTTTAAAATCTCCTTTTTCTCCAAATCCAAAGCTCTGACAATTAAGCCAATAACACCAAAAACTAAACTTACACAGCATAACTTAAGCAAAATTGATCACTGTATATTTTGGAATTAAAATGTGCTACAGTCTGGCTCCTACTGACAAGTATGTCTTACTATTTTGACAAACTATCTCATAGTTAATTCTAATGAATTCACAGAGTATAATTTAACTCTTCCCCCCAATGTAAACACACAGGCACAGACACACACACACACTCTCACACATGCACAATTCATAAAACCTGAGCACCTAGATAATAAAATCAGCCAAAGAAGTCTAGTTTGATCACATTTGCAACCATCCCACATCCTCTACACAAAAGCCGCAGCCCTATACACCTACATTCCTTCCGGAAAACCAGTTGCGCCAGCGCTACGAGTCTCCCCAACAGCAGATAAGTTAAAAGTTGAAAACTGTGATTTTCCGCAAAATTATCACGACTTTGGAGCAGCCACGGGAAACAGTACCTCCGCCTCTCGTTCCGCTACTCGCAAATTAACGGAAGGCGTCAGTCGGCGCGTTTTTATAACAAATACGAGTACATTCGTATCTTGCACACACCCATTCTGACTGACTTCCGTTGTGATGAGACGGGGATGGTACATGATATAAAGCATAGTCCACTATGATAAGAATAAAAATATAAATGAAAGAGAACGAGAAGAGAGAGAGAGAGAGAGAGAGAGAGAGAGAGAGAGAGAGAGAGAGAGAGAGAGAGAGAGAGAGAGAGAGAGAGGAGAGAGAGAGAGAGAGAGAGAGAGAGAGAGAGAGAGAAATAAGGGGGGAAATACACGAGTTTCAAACGGGAAGGATGGAACGCTTGATATGCAGAGGTGCGTGACGAGCATAAAACATGAACAGAGACGTTAACGAGCAGCACCAACCGGGAGCCCAGCTGTTCGTCGAGGAACACCTTCCTGTCGCACACAACGACAAATCCCGTAGCGAGGGCGTGCTGGACGAAGTGGGTGCCTGGACAAAGACCATGAACAACTCCTATCTCGTATACAAACGCGTAAAAAAACCGGACTAGCCTACTCAAGGAACTTATAAAACTGAAGAAAATTCGAGGGTCATTGCCGTTCACATAAGAAATACATGACGTATAAGAACGCAAACACTAAAAATACCACACACAGAGAGAGAGAGAGAGAGAGAGAGAGAGAGAGAGAGAGAGAGAGAGAGAGAGAGAGAGAGAGAGAGAGAGAGAGAGAGAGAGAGAGAGAGAGAGCAGGCGGAAGTTATGAATGGAAGGTCTAATGAGAATGAATGAAACATTGTGAAAGAAGATCCTGGAAGAACAGAAGGCGAAATGCGATACCTTTTGTGAAGACCGAGAGGAAAGATAAAACACGGAAATGGAGGCAGCATGAGAAGACGAGAGAGAGAGAGAGAGAGAGAGAGAGAGAGAGAGAGAGAGAGAGAGAGAGAGAGAGAGAGAGAGAGAGAGAGAGAGAGAGAGAGAGAGAGAGAGAGAGAGAGAGGCAAAGAGAGGGTTTGAGAGGCAGGTGCATGAAGAAGGGTAAGAGAAGTTCAAAAGCCGGGCCGAGTTGAAGCGGGAGTGGCGAGGGAGGAAGAGGGGAGGGAGGAGAAAGAGAGAGGGAGGGAGAGGGGGGAAGAGAGAGAGAGAGAGGAGAATGGAGGAGAGCGAGAGCGAGAGAGAGAGCGAGAGCGAGATGGAGGAGAGGAGAGAGGAGAGCGAGAGAGAGAGAAGAGAGAGAGAGAGAGAGAGAGAGAGAGAGAGAGAGAGAGAGAGAGAGAGAGAGAGAGAGAGAGAGAGAGAGAGAGAGAGAGAGAAGAGAGAGAGAGAGAGAGAGGAGAGGAGAGAGGGAGAGAGAGAGAGAGAGAGAGAGAGAAGAGAGAGAGAGAGAGAGAGGGGCGAGGGAGGAAGGGTGGGTGCTGCAGCGTAGGGAGCCTAGCGAAGCGACGGAGTCAGTGGTGTGGAACCTTGGCCGCAAGTCTTACCCCCTTCTACCCCCCCTACCCCCACGTCTTGAGCGTCGCTTGAATAAGGGGGGAGGTAGGGGAGGGGAGGGGGGGAGGAGGGAGGCAGTGTTCCCAGACGGGTCAAACAATGTTCACGTGAGTCCTGAGGTTCCTCAATGAAGTAACGCACAACCCCCCAATCCACCAACAACCCCCCTCCCTTCCTCCCCTTACCCCACCCTATTCCCGTTTCTCTCTCTCTCTCTCTCTCTCTCTCTCTCTCTCTCTCTCTCTCTCTCTCTCTCTCTCTCTCTCTCTCTCTCTCTCTCTCTCTTCCGCGACTCGAACAAGCGAAAACCAAAACGAGTTCCCGAGATCTGCCGAGGAACTGTCAAACGCCAAGCATGGCAAGATGACAGTTTTGACAGCGTAACGAACAGGCAAGTGCGAATCATGCGAGAGTGACAGTGACAGTTACCGGGGGGAGGAGAGGGAGGGGGGTTAAGGGTTACACCAACAGTAACAGACGCATTATACACTCAGGAGTAACGGTAACCTTCACATACTTCATAGCGACAATGGTGACGCGGCAATCTGCAGGTTGTTACAAGGGGACTGACGCGAAGGATTATATTAAATGCAGGGCAGAATAAATAAAAATAAATACTACAACAATATAAAGATAATAATACACACAATAACAATAATAATAAACACAATAACAATAATGATAAATAAAACAATAATAATAATAATGCTAATAATAAAAATAATAATAAACAAATAACAATAATAATAACATAAATAATGGCAATACTAGTAAAAGCGATACCAAAAACAACAAAACAAATAACAACAACGACAACACAACAGCTACCAATACGAAATTCGTCACATCAAGAAGGGCATCTCCCCCACTGGTCCCAAGCTCGGAACATCCCGGTGCCCGAACAAAGCACAAGACTCGTCCAGCTATGCAATCCCAACCGTGAAAGTTGTCCCCACGCAGGTAACACAATATCCTAGAAATAAAATTAGAATTCGACTTCCAGCCTTCGCTAAGTCTGAGGGACAGAGGGAAGGGAGGCGAAGGGAGGGTAATATAAGAAAGGGAAGGGAAGGGAAGGGAAGGGAAGGGAAAGGAGGGGAAGGGAACGCAAGGGTGCGGAAGGGAAGGGGAAGGAGCAGGGGAAAAGGTTAACGAAGGGAGAGAGGGAGAAGGAGAGGGAGGGAAGGAGAGAGGGAGAGAGGGAGAGGGGAGAGGGGGAGGAGAGGGAGATGGAGGGAAGGAGAGGGAGATGGAGGGAAGGAGAGAGGGAGGGAGGGAGGAGAGAGGGAAGGGAGAAGGAGAGAGGGGAGAGGGAGGGAAGGAGAGAGGGAGAGGGAGGGAAGGAGAGAGGGAGGGAGGGAAGGGAAGGAGAGAGGGAGAGAGAAGGAGAGGAGAGAGGAGAGAGAGAGAGAGAGAGAGAGAGAGAGAGAGAGAGAGAGAGAGAGAGAGAGAGAGAGAGAGAGAGAGAGAGAGAGAGAGGAGAGAGAGAGAGAGAGAGAGAGGGGGGGGGGGGGGAGGGGAGAGAGAGAGAAAGGAGAGAGAGAAGAGAGAAAGCGAACGAGAAAGGGAAGAAGAGAGATAAATAGGTGAACAAGGCTGAAAGGAGAAAGAAGGGAAATGAGAGAAAGGAAAAAAAATCGAGGGACAGGCAAAAGGGTAACGAGACTATCCTGACACTCTACTTTGAGCTCGAGCAAGAACTCAAGAAAGAAAAACTTGGATCGCATTTCTCAGATATCCACACACACACGAGGCTTAACAACCACAACACCGAAAGGAGAAAAATAATGAAACAATGTGACGCGAGGGAAGGAGAAAGAGGAGGAGGAGGAGGAGGAGGAAGATGAGAAGGTGAGAGGAGATGAAGAAAGGTGGGAAGGGGGAGGGGGAAGGAAAGAGGATGGGGAAGGGGAAAGGGAGACTAGAAAGGGGAGATGGAGAAAGGGAAGGGATAAGAAGACTTGACGGAAAAGATGAAGGAGGAGAGGAAGGAAAGAAATGACAGACAGGACACAGAAAAGAGAAAGCGAAGAATGGAAAAAAGGACATGACGAGGGAATGATGGAAACCGAAATTATGCAAGAAAAAGAAAAAAAATGGACACAAAATAGAAAAAAATGATCAAAGGAGAATACATACGGGAGGGGATATCATTATCCACAAGGAAAAGCCCACAATATAACTTACAATAACACATCAACCGAACAAGTCACGCATCTAGACGTAAAACAAAACGTGCCTGGTCGAGTCAACAAAAAGCCTCAGGGCTAATTAGTGCCTCACCATGGCAACAGCGCAGTCCGAGCAGACCACGCTGTCGGTGGCCGTCTCCAAGCACGTGGCGCGGGGAAAGGACAAAGGCCGTCGACGCCACCCCCAAACGCACTCCTCTCCTTCGACAAATATAATGAAATAATAAGATTGATAAAGAAAAAAACGATAATTACAGCAACGCCGGCTCCACGAACGCGCAGCCCCCGAACGCCGCATCTGACAGCTCCCTCCCGCGCCCTGGCGTCACTCGCACGCCGGTGCCTCGGTCTGTCATCCCCCTTGGCATGCCGGTCCCAAGGTCAGGCCACAGTACACACACGCACCCTTCCCCCAGGGGTGACCTCGGCCCAAGTATGGACTCGCCCCACTCGCCTCACCTGTATGTCATGAGGAAAGGCAGGAGGAAGCATGCGCGGGTGGCGGGATTCGGGCTTTCGGATTAGCGTGTGCTTGTTTCACTGCGCTTCGTGTGCTCGGGCGCGCGCGCAGGGGTACCTACTTCTGTGAGCGTGCGTGCCATATTGACATACGCATGCACGTAACCATACACGCTTCCCCCCTTTATCAATGCACAGAACAGTACAACGCATAAACCACTTCCCAGGTGCCCGCTCACCCCTGGCAGCACCACCCTTTCCCGCCTCCCCGCCGAGCCCCAATCGCAGTAAGCACGCGTACAGTTCAGTGTTCTGCGCTTTTAATGAGTGCACTGGCGGCCACCAGGCACGCTCTTGACCTTGGCTGGGGCTTGCACAACGATCGTGAGTTACATAATAATGTGCCATCCATCACACATTCTTGATGGCGGCTGGGGCCCACGCCATCATGTCGCAACCGCATGCGCCCGCATCATGGCCTGGCCGCAGCACCGCATAGCATCGCATCCGCATCCACCGCATATCCATGGCGCAACCCCATAACCGAGCACCGCATGGCCGCATCCACCCCGAGCACCGCATGGCCGCATCCATCTCGACCATCGCATATCCGCATCCACCCCGAGCACCGCATGGCCGCAACCATCCGCAATTTTCTCTCCATCGCAACGGGGGTATTAATCCGCTGCCACACCTGCCCACCCCTACGGAACAGCTGTTTGGTCGCGTACATCGGTATGATGGCGCGGGGGATCTGTGGGTGTTCCTCGCAGGTGTTTTATCCCATCCGTCCGTGTGAATGTCAAAAGCTCCACCTGGGAGTCGGATACACATGTTTTAGTCTAGTTATTGTACTGCATTACAACCAATCATTCCTATTCAACTGACATATATTCGAACGCACAACAATGCACACAAATACGACAAATGTTCTTAACAGCTGATGTGGTATTAGGTCTACAGCAGTAATGGGAGGCGGGAGGCTAAAACGAGGATTTTAAAATGCGCGCGGTAAGAACAGAGGCGATCATATGATTTCCTTGCAAGAAAGCACTATCCTCATGGTGAGAGAATCTGATATAACCACCACACGAATAGAACTATAATTGGGATTCGAAACGGCGCCCAAATCAAGTTGATTCCGGCGCGAATGAAGACATGATGAAGACAGCGATGTTCCGAAGGCAAACCAAGTCAAGATAAAACGCGAGTAAAGATACACTGATAACGAAAAACGCTTAGGAACACGATAAAGAACAGCCCAACAACTCAAGACTATGCGGTAAACCGGCCGGTGCGACAGAGCGAGCAGGAAATTAGGAGTGCGGTACACGGCAAGAGGCCATGTAAGGTGTGTGCGAGGAGGCAGCTCGGTAGCATGACCGGTGTAGCGCGAGGTGCGAAAACGTGTAACGAAAAAGACGGGAATAACAGAAAAGGAAGAAGTGTACTGTTGTCCCTAAACAGAAAAGACATAAACAGCTCAGTGGGGATGACATAATCAGCTTAATAGGAAAGATATAAACACGCTAATCGAAAAAAAAATGTAAACAGACGTGGCCGAGACTCGAAACAGGCGGAGAGAACAAGAGAGAAGAGGACAGGGCTTAGAAAGAGGTGTGCTAGAACAGGTAGTACAACGCTACGCAAGATGGAGGGGCCGGGGCGGGTACCAGGCCGGGGGAGTAGGCAGGGAGTAGGGGGTGGAGGAGGGAGTGAGGAAGGGAGGGAGGAGGAGGAGGAGGAGGGAGGAGACAGAGGGGTCTTGGCCGTGACTAGACAAGAGCACCAAGCAGCAGAGGGTTCACTGACTTCATCCTAGCAGTGTTATTCTTTAAAAGCGTCTCTACAACCACCGTTGTTTGGGTTTCAAGGTCATATGGGCACATGCTCGAAATGACTTTGACGTGAATAAACACAAGTAGGTTGTGGAGCAGTGGGGAGGAAAGAGGAGGGAGAGGGTTAACGTGGGAGGTTAAAAAAACTCACTTGCTGTCCCCTTTCCTGTCAACCAACCTCATCCCCAAACCAGTCAAGCATTTCCTTCAATCGTCCCATTCTAACGCATCGGTTTCCGTGTCCCAGTCATCACATCCACTTCAAAACTCGAAACCGAGTAGTGTTATCCAACAATCGTTTTCTTACAGGACAATCAATTCATTAACATCCCCTTCTAAAACAAAATACTAAAACCACATCATATACATAACCCCTTTTAAAATAAGCACAGTATACACGAACACACCTTAGCATCCCCTTCAAACAGAAACAACAAATGCCAAATACCATAACAACCCATTAAAAATAAAGGTAACAACAAATACCACACCTCATAACAAGCCCTTCAAAAGAGCAACAATAAATACGAAACCCCCCAACCACGATAATGGCAGAAGCAGAACGCCACGAGGGTTTTCTCCCTAAGCTTTACACCAGTGACCACTCTCAACATGGCGCTGGGGGCAGAACCGTTAGGCCACGTTGAAGCGCCGTGCCTCCGCGACGGACAAATGCTCACGGGGCCCCACTGCACTCCTATCATTAGCCACACAGCCGTGAAGTGACGTAACATTCGAAGAACATTATAAAAAAATATATTTGGTACTTATACTATAAAAATACGCTTTGCTTTCCTCTGCCACCATAATCGCCACCCAAGCTAACATTTCTAGTTTATAGAGTTCTCTGTGACCTATCACCAAACGAATAACACGAGTGAAATGAATGCAATGTTAAAAGCACACAATTTGACGCAACATTCCCCTGCTAACAAACAAATTCCGCTGCGCCCGTGACGGCATAGCAAAAGGGACCATAGCATTCTACATGTTACCTCACATACACGCCCGCGCGCCCATGAGTCACCGTCGCCAGCAGCAGCAGCCCTTCCCTCTTTGCCCTCCTTCTCTCTTCTTTGTCTCTCTCTCTCTCTCTTCTCTCTCTCTCTCCTCTCTCTCTCTCTCTCTCTCTCTCTCTCTCTCTCTCTCTCTCTCTCTCTCTGTTTGCATTTACCTTCCAAAATATATTTTTCTTTGGCGTATGTCGATATTCCCTTTCCTTTAGCTTATAATTCCTTCCTGTCTCGTATCTTCTCTCCGTTTTCTTCTACTTCTTGTGCCCCGCCTCGTCTAACCGACACCAAATTCTTTTATCTCTCCCGCTAATTGCAATAATGGCTGTTTTGGCCGCCGCTCGTTAACCGAACCGCTAATTGCAATAATGGCTGCTTTAGCCCAAGATATAATTACGTCACATCAAACAAAAAGTATCTTCACTAAAGAAAAGAGAAAAAGTTAAGATCCGTTTTTTTCTTCTTTTAATAAACCTTAACAAAACTAGTTAATGTTCATAAAACTGACCCAGAGAATAAAAATAAACGCTTTGAAATCCTTCGCGGAAGTCCTCAAAGAAAACGAGAGAAAGGAAAGAAAACGAAGTGAAAGAAAACAAACAAAAGAAAAAGGGAAGATCGCCCTGGTCAATGCTCGCTTGAATGGACTGTCAATTCAAGACAAGTTGAGTGACCTCCTTCAATTTCATTTTTTTTTTCTTATCCACCGCAATATGTATTTTTCTCCACCATTTCCCATTATTCCTCTTCGAAATCTTGTATTTACTGATATAAAAGAATGAGGCGTGAAGAGAGATCCGTGTGATGCAACAAGTTCGCCTTCGATTAAAGCTGAGAGAGGATCACGTGACCTCAAAGCTGCCGACAGACTCGTCCAACCGAATACACTGGACGTGGAAAGCACACGTACACACATGGGAACGCACACTCGCGTAGACACATACATGCTTACATCTGGAATGAACATACGCGCACATGAGCAAGCTCGAGGCTTTAAATATAATTACGAACAAACACTCACACAAACATCTACCTCAAGTATAACGACACATACCAATTTACCAAACTTTAAAAATTTCTTATTTACGTCCATTACCCTCTGCCGAATTTCATAAAAAAAAATCATTTTAAGGCATCATAAGTTCTCACAAAAAATTATGGGACATTACGTAAATTAATTTCTTTTGAAGCTATATGCACCATTAAATAATTCTGCATATTCTATAATATTTCTCCGCCAGCATATATACATCTGATAACTTTTGGTTCTGCCAACAGATGGCGCTGACCGAAAAGAATAAATGAAAATTAATATCCAGCAACTCTACGCAACATTAAAACGGTTAATATAAGCGACTTTTACTTATTCTCACACATTTCCTATTCGAAATGAACACTCAACATACATTTCCCTCTTTCCACCACCTTTGCCATGCGCAAGACAGTCCGAACTCAATTATAGGCCTACCTACGATAACATTTGCGGGATCTAGAAACTCTCGCCGTCTGCCAACTGTGCAATGAATTCTGCAACGCCTGGCCAACCTGTTCTCCCATACCACTTTGTAAACTATCTCCCGTCCCGACTTTATAACCAGTCCCGAACAACCAACTCCACGGCGCGTCTCTTCAATAACCTTCAAACAACCTGTTCTGCGGGAAACCTCCCAACAACTTTTTTTTAAAGCCCTTTCCTCTTCCTTTCCTCCCTATGGATATCCTCCTCCCCCTCGCCACCTCCCCCCCAAGCTCCCACAAACAAGCTCAAATCAACCCCATCCATCCACAACCTCAAATCAACCCCACAAAACTTCTAATCAACCTCCCCCCCACAAACAACTTCTAATCAACCTCCCCCCCACAAACAACCTAAATCAACCCACCTTCCCCATCCACAATCAACCTCAACCTCAAATCATCAACCCACCCACACAATCAACCCCCCAAACTCCCCCCAAACAACCTCAAATCAACCCCCACAAATAACCTCAAATCAAGCCCCCCACAACTTCTAATCACCCCCCCCCACACACACACACACACACACAAACAACCTCAAATCAACCCCGTCTCCCCCATCCACAAACAAAACACCATTACAGCTACATTAACGCGACTGACCCTTTGCATTATCACCCGCTGTCATGGTCTCTTCCATAACGCTATTGTCTGCTGTCACAATAGTTCCTGTGCGTCTGCCTCTACATAGACAACACTCGCCCCTACGTCGCTCTGTCTAAGTACGCCAAACACCGTTCTCCTCCTGTTGTCAGAATCCCGTGCTCTTATAATCACTGAACGAACACGTGCTGCACAGAGGAAGGGGGTGAAGAGGGTGAAACTATCTATGGCCGACTACGCCCCGACCCCATCCTCTTCCCCAAAGCCACTTTCTACTTCAGCCTGGCTCTTGTGCGCTTCCGCTCCGCCATACCTTCCCATACACTCCTCGCCCTTCACATGAAATATCATTTTTTTTCTCTCTCTCTCTCTGTTTTTCCTCTCTATGTCTCTCTCTCTCTCTCTCTCTCTCTCTCTCTCTCTCTCTCTCTCTCTCTCTCTCTCTCTCTCTCTCTTCTCTCTCTCTCTCTCTCTCTCTCTCTTCCTGTCTGTCTGTCTCTGTCTCCCTCTCCTTGCGGAGAAGAGCAAGCATTTAGTCACGATTTGGCAAGGATACAGTATGCTCGCACCCCCAAAGGCATGCAAAGTGCGCGAGACAAACTAAAATATCCGCACAAGTACAAATGCTTTCATTAAATTTAAACCAATCCAAGTCACCACACGATGATGTCAATAACACAGGGAACATCTCAACATAAAAAACAGTAATGAAGAACAATAATAATAATAATAATATAAAAACCGTACCCCACAATTACCCTTTCCCGTATTATGTAACTACTGCGACCCTCACCTGTTAGCGGCGCGGAGGACACTAACAACGCGAGACAAAGCAACCAAACAAATACAAAACAAACACGCATTTAGGAGCAGCGAGGAGCCTAAGGGACTAGGGACGCTCTCCACACCTGCTCTCCTGTCCACGACGATCCTGCTTTTCCTTCGCACATTTTGGCGAGGGACACAGGTGAATGACCTTCAGAGACACGCCAAGGAACGCTAGGTCAATCGTGCAGGATCTTGCAACGCAGACCAAGCACACGGCCATGAACGCTTACAGGCGTGCGTATGTACAAACACCCAATCAAGTATCGTAAATTATTCGTACTGAAATTATCCACGTATCTTGTCAAAGAAACCGCCCAGGAAGGAATAAGCTGGGAGTGGAGGGGGGGGGAGAGAGAGAGAGAGAGAGAGAGAGAGAGAGAGAGAGAGAGAGAGAGAGAGAGAGAGAGAGAGAGAGAGAGAGAGAGAGAGAGAGAGAGAGAGAGAGAGAAGAAGAAGAAGAAGAAGAGAAAAGAAGTGTATGGGGTTTCTCCGAGTGCCATATACGGCATGGTCCCATTTTTGAGAGTGGTCTCTTTCTGTGCGTGGGTGCGGATACACCGTACGAGTGTGTATGTGAGCGATACTTTTCACACGCGCGCGGGCGAGTGCCCCTACGCGAATGTGAAAAGCCACGCCCCTGAGCTCGCCATGCCCCTCCCGACGCCCCCCTCTCCACACCATATACACCAAGCGCCTCGCCAACACACCACACCGAAACCGCAACACGACACAATAACACAGGTACGCATTCCTCCCTCACCTGACCAACATACCGCCCACGACCTCGGCCCGGGAGTGGTAGCGGTAGTGGTCATAGTAGTAGTAGTACCTGTTGCCAACGGCTGCCGACGCCCGCTCGAACTGTGCCAGCTGGACTTCACAGATAATCGCTCGCGACGGAACACTTCTCGCTCTCCGTTTTCTACACCCCGACTGGCAATGGCGGCAATGGTTTAATTATGGTGTTCATGGTGTGCGTGTGTGAGTGCCTGGCTGTGGGTGCGTGCGTGCGCGCGTGTGTGTATGTGTGAGCGAGTGAGTGAGTGAGTGTGCGTGCGTATGTGGGTGTGTGTGTGTGTGTGTGGGTGGGGGTGTTATGTTGATGAGTGAGTGAGTGAGTGAATGAGTGTTTGTGTGAGTGAGTGAGTGAGAAAGAGAGAGAGAATGCAAGACAGTGTGTACGCGCATAGCATGAGTGCTTGCGTGCGTGTGAATATGAGTGCAATCTGTGTTGGGTAATGAATGTAGGAATATGTATGAGTGGAGATGTCTGTATAATAATAGTTGTAGTGGTAGTACTTGTTGTAATAGTAGAGAAGGAGTAAGTGTTTGTGGCATTTGTGATTACAGTTATAGTTCAGTAATGCTAGTGATACATGATTACGCTAATGCTGATTCGGTGATTATGATCTACATTAACACAATATTACAATAATCACAATGACAATAGCATTAACTTTTATAAGTGCTGACAACGACAAATGGTATAACAACCAATACCAAAAAATTACGTGGATTCACAAATAACAATTTCAATAAAAGTTCTAAAACTAATAATAAAACCAAGAAAGCGAACGCGTAAAATTGCACCCGTTATTTTTCAATAAGACTCCCCCCCCCCAAAAAAAAAAAAAATATATATATATATATAAAATAAAAATAAGATAATATAAAAGAAAGAATAAAAATCCACACCGCCCCTCGCGAAATAAAGAGAGGAAAATATATAATTGCAGCGCGGCCGGCCCTTCCATCACCAATCGTACGGTCCTTCTGGCGAGCCTCACGCGAGAGAGGGACGGAGCGAACGTTCAGGCCCCAACCGCCCCTCACGACAACGGGGAGACGTGCCCCATCCTTCTCCGGAGTCGCCTTCATTTGCATATTTCATCACGAGCGCGGGCCACGTCCTCAATGTGTCTCGTGATAAGCAAGAGGGGAAGAATCGAGAGAAGGGAAGAACTCTGTATGGGAAAATTCTCTTACCAAAGAGGAGATCGTAAGGCAGGCGGAATAGAAGGTCCTAAAGGTGATCGAACCCCTCTAAGAACAACAAGAATTCCCGGCCGAGGCGTGTGTAATTTCCGGGAGGAGACTCCCGCGTGTGGACTGCCCAAGGAGCAGTGGAACAAGCAGAGGCAATGGCTTTACATGGGCGATGCAATGCCATGAGCGGCCGACCATGAAGAGGTATCCGTCAATGGGCAGCGCGGGGGTCATCAACCAATAACAGGCCTCGGATTATATTCAAACCTGGACACCTTCAACCGACTTTTTTCTCCCTTGTCTCGCTTGCCCACGTGCATCTGTGCGTCATTCTGTTCTTTTATGATACTGAATACTTACATATAACGTTACTATCTGCCGATTTCACCCAAGCACCAACTAGTTCAAAAATAATGTGAGAAATCCATTTTTATTTATCCACAGCCATGAAATCACTAACACACGGATGCACATTTAAACACACATGCACTCAGACACGCACTGGGGATATCTGCAGTACTCCAGTGTGCATTGCGAATGGTAGGCAGTCATGCAATGCGCTGGAACAAGTTAAAGAGTTTGTGCATGTAACGGCCGAAGGTGTAACGGCTGACATACTTAACCTTGAAGACTTTTAGTTCTAAAAATGCAATAAATCTCAAAGCGCATAGCGGCAAACTTTGGCTAAAATAAAAGGCAAAACATTTGTATTCATACATACATAAGCAAACAAACAAAGAAAGAAACAAAATGCACATGACACTGCCACCTCTGTATGAAAACTTTCCAGTACTGAAATCTCTCAACTCGCCCGGGTAGAGTTCAAGGCTGGGACAGTTGGTCGTGTGCATTGGGGGGTTTCCGGGTGTGCATGCGTCACAGGGGCGGAACTTCCCCGGTGTGGGACTTATTCCACACACCCCAGTCGCACCACAACGAATTAAGCGATTCAAGAATACTAACAACCGGGACAACTGGCGCCGGCCCGGACACACTCAACCTAACCACGAGGATCAAGGAAAAATTCCTATCCGACGGCGTGTGGGAGAGTGATCCAGCGGGGAGGATGTGTAAGCGACTTGACTGGAGGGAGAGGGAGGGGAGGGAGGGGGAGGAGGGTAGGTACTGGTCTCAACACCAGTGAAGGCCACACCGGGCGTTTTCAGGTTTTTTGCTCTTCTGCCTTGCATCTGTTAAGCTCTACGACGGGTCTCTGGGATTCGCGCAGTCGAAGCGGTGCTGACGAACTGCCTGTCAAGGCGTCTACTCTCGTTGCGAAGGACGGTGGAAATACGAAGGCAAATTGCAGCGAATTGATAGCGGGTTCTTTCCGATCACTCGGATTTAGAATGTTGTGGACAGTGTGAGTGTGTGTGTGGTGTGTGTGTGTGTGTGTGTGTGTGTGTGTGTGTGTGTGTGTGTGTGTGTGAGAGTGTGTGAGAGAGAGAGAGAGAGAGAGAGAGAGAGAGAGAGAGAA
>NW_020872372.1:95000-127500 GCF_003789085.1 Penaeus vannamei | reverse complement strand
TGGGAGGGGAAAACACGAAAAAAACTTTTATGATGAAAATGTTTTTTGAAAATATCGTAATTGAGACATCACGCACCAACATCACCCCCCCCCCCATCTCCCTCTGCAAAGAAACCGATCTCACGGCTCACCAATGCTACGGTATGCCATGACAGTGACAACAGGCCCCTCCCCTACACCCAGCACCTCCCCCCCCGAAAATGACAGTGACAGCCGAATGATGATGACAGGAAAACCTCATTTCAGGCTCAGGGGAAGAAACAAGGCTAAAACGTGTGTGTAAGAGAGAGAGAGAGAGAGAGAGAGAGAGAGAGAGAGAGAGAGAGAGAAGAGAGAGAGAGAGAGAGAGAGAGAGAGAGAGAGAGAGAAGAGAGAGAGAGGGGGGGGAGAAAGAGGGGGGGAGAGAGAGGGGGAGAGAAAGGGAGGGAGAGAAAGAGGGAGGAGAGAAAGAGGGGGAGAGAGAGAGGGGAGAGAGAAAGAGAGAGAGAGAGAGAGAGAGAGAGAGAGAGAGAGAGAGAGAGAGAGAGAGAGAGAGAGAGAGAGAGAGAGAGAGAGAGAGAGAGAGAGAGAGAGAGAGAGTTGTCTGTGTGTGTGTGCATACGTTCGTGTGTGTCTACATACATACGTGTGTGTGGGGGTGAGGGCACACGGTACATGAGCCCGCCACGTGAGGTTCACTTCACCTCATTGTTGCATCGGCCTCACGAACGCTGCACGGACTCAAAAGGACGCTCGCCTCGCACCACTTCTCTCGAGCCCCTTCCCTCATGCAGCGAAACCCAGCCTCCATAGTGAAGCAGACACCAAAACAGCGACACTTCAATCCAAACACACACACACACACACACACACACACACCAGACCTTAAACGCATAACAGAACATCTCTCTCCCAAAATGCAGCCTTTTAAAACCATCGCTAAGACGTATGAAACTCGCCCGAACTTCACAGCAACATCTGCGATCCACTCCTAAGCACACTCGGCGGCCCACGAGGGGAAAATATATCAATATACTCTGCAAACAGCCCACTGACCTGGCACACCTCCTGTTCCTTTGGTCCCGCTTGTGGTAGGAAGGGAAGGGGGGACGAAAGGGCGGGGAAGGGGGAACGAAAGCGGCGGGAAGGGGGGAAGGGGGAACGAAAGAGCGGGGAAGGGGGGGGGCGAAAGAGCGGAGAAGGGGGAAGGGGAGGGGAAGGGAAGGGAGAGTGAAGAGCGGGGAAGGGGGAACGAGAGAGCTTGGAAGGGGGAACGAAGAGCGTGGAAGGGGACCGAAAGAGCGGGAAAGGGGGAACGAAGGAGAGGGGAGGGGGAACTAAAGAGCGGGAAGGGGAAGGGGAAGGAGAATGAAAGAGAGGGGAGAGGGGGAGGGAGAGGAAGAGGAGAGAGACAGGAAGAGTAAAAGGAAAGAAAAGAAAGTAGTGTTAGGGGAAAGGAAATAGTAGACAGTGAAAGAGAAGGGAAGAGGGGAAAGAGAGGAGGTGGCGAGGGGAAGGAGGGAGAGAAGGGAAGGGAAAGGAAAGGGAGGGGAGTGGAGGGAAAGGGTGGGGAGAGAAGGGAAGAGAAGAAAAGAAAATATAAAGGAAGAGAGGTGGAGGAAAATGGTCCTTGTGACAGAGCGAGTGTCATGTCACGCTCCTTCTACCGCCTGACGGGATAATCCTCCCCAGGATAAAGGAAAAGACGTAAATGCAGGCATTCGTGTGTGTGTGTGTGTGTGTGTGTGTGTGTGTGTGTGTGTGTGTGTGTGTGTGTGTGTGTGTGTGTGTGTGTGTGTGTGTGTGTGTGTGTGTGTGTGTGCGCGCGCGCGCGTGTGTGTGCGCGCGCAAGAGCATGCAACCGTGCATACGCGTGTAAGAAAGGGAAACACACGAGAATGGACGACAGGCAGAGAGAAGGAAGAACGCAAGAAAGAAAGAGAGAGAGAGGGAGAGAGAAAGCGCATGCCAAGACCGGGCCCGCACCCTGGAGAAGCCTGGCAAGAATGACGAGACATTAAATCAACATCAGTCCTTCCGGTTTCGCGCGGATTCTGCTCCGAGGTAACAAAAATACGGCGTCTAATGGCGCCCCGCCATCTCCTCTCTCGCCAGAGTCTGGTGCGCAGAATAAAACCGATAATACAATCATCATTCGCCTATGCTGCGCTTGCGGATATCTCGCCCAACATGAACCGGCCTAAAAGATCCATCCTATGGCATCCAGACCCGCACACGCAGCATAAAACGCGGCTTTAACATCCTGAAGCAATAAAAAAGCAAGTCACTATAATCTTTGGAGAGGAAGAGGCACCGTGGAATAAAAATGAAAAGGGGAAAAAATGTGCTGATAATACCCTGCTGATACCTAGGTCTGACCACCGAAGCAGGTAGGCGAGCAGGTAGGCAGGCAAGCAGGCAGGCAGAGAGGCATGGAAGGCAAGCAGCCAGCCAGTCGTGGCCAAGGTTACGACACAATGTAAGGACCGGAGGTACAATAACCTGATACAAAACATTTATACTGTCGTCATATTTTGCCGCGCTCGACACCCTTGCGCCGACCGCCGCCCGTCTCGCCCTCGCACTCGCCCTGCCCGTTACGCAACACGTTTCGTAAGGCAGACCCTCGGCGACGGAGGCCCTCGTCGGGCACGGGCGGGCGGCGGCGAGGGCGGCGACAGCGAGGGCGGGGGCGTCCCCGCGGCGCAAGAGCGGCTTTGTGAATGAGCGTCGGGCGCACTCTCGCAGGGACGGGCGGAGGGCGGGGATGAGCGGAGGACGCGGCGACAAATCCACAAAAGGTCTGAATGAGAATGAACGACTTCGCCACCGAGGACATGCCCATAAATGGCGCGTCTCGAGGGCACCTCCTCCTCCCAGATCACGCGATTCTTCCGAAGACGCAAAACCGAAAGGCGTTCACTCTCGCGCCGTGAAAAGAACCCTCATTCACACCTTCCCCACATGCAGAAGGCGTAGGCTGGCCTCAATGAAAGCCGAGCGTCAGTCGCGGCCGATTCAAGGCTAAAAGGCGTAGCGCGCGCACCCCGTCACTCCCTGGTGCCGCACGCAAATACAAATTGTAATAATAACTATAAAAAAATCCCACAACCTCTCATCCATGGAGGAAGAACCACATCAAGGTATTCCCGGTTTGGGGAAATTCACACCTTAATAATAATATTGGAAAACGAAGAAGAAAAATCCAGATTCCATACCACACCTTAAAAAACACTGGAGTTTCCGTACCGCATCTCAAAAAAAAGAAGAAAAGAAAAAAAGAAAAAAAGAAAAGAAGAAGAAGAAGAAGAAAAGAATTTCCACAGATCGCAGATAGCAACCAGCAGCAGCACGTGGACGTCTTCATAAATATCTTATTCAAAGCAATCGCAATGTATAAGGCATGCTTAAAAACAAGAGAGAGCAGGCAACGAATACGAGAAGAGAGAATAAGGCAGAGAAGAGGACAAAATGAGGATGAGAGACGGAAGAAAAAATAGCAGTAAGAAAGGTAAAGCGAGAGTTAATCAATCCCCTGGATATACTACTAATAAAAAAAACAGCGTAAAACGACCGCCACAAAATCATGAAAATAAATACAATGCACAAAAACAATCCCGGATTCCACAACGCTCCTTGCTTCCGCTTCATCTCCGCCTCACAGAAGACACATCATGAAACTCGGCGGTAAACCCAAACATAATTAAACCTTCCCCTCTCTCTTTCTCTTCCACTCTCCTTCTCTTTCTCTTCCACTCTCCTTCTCTCATTTTCTCTCTCTCTCCTTCTCATTCTCTTTCTCTCCCTCTTTCCTCCTCTATCTCTCTCCATATCTCCTTCTCCTTCTCTCCCTCTCTCCTCTTTCTCTTTCTCATCCTCCCTCTTTCTCTATCTCCCTCCCTCTTTTCTTTCTCTCTCTCTCCTCTTTCTCTTTCTCATCCTCCCTCTTTCTCTTTCTCACCCTCCCTCTTTCTCTTTCTCTCCCTCCCTCTTTCCCTTTACTCCCACCCTCTTTTTATTTCTCTCCCTCTCTCCTTCTCCCCCTGAAATACAACGTTGTTATTCAAACATGTTGCCTTCAGCCAAACAAATACCAATCTCTGAAGGCGCATGTTCGCCCCCCCACCCTCCCACCCCCACGGAAAACGGGAGAATAGGTGGTTGCAAAATATTCTCGGGGTGGAATATGCGGAATATATTCAGAACATTCGACTAGTTTGGCACTCTAAGGCTAGACGGGGAGGGTGGACCCCCTCCTCCCCTCCCTCCTCCCTCTCTCTCTCTTCCCTATCTCCTCTCCTCTTCCTCTCTCTCTCTCTCTCTCCTCTCTCTCTCTCTCTCTCTCTCTCTCTCTCTCTCTCTCTCTCTCTTCTCCTCTCCCTCACCCAGGTCGCCTTTTCTCATTCTCGTTCCATCCTTCCCTCCTTCAATGTTCTCAATCTCCTTCCCCCCTTCTTGCACACTCACCAATCTTCTACATCTTCCCTTCCTCCTCCTTATTCTCTTTTCCTCCTCCTCCCTCATTATCATCCCTCTCCACCCATCTCTTGCTCTTGTATTTTCCTCTTTCTCCTCCACTCCATCTTCGTCATCCACCCTCCCTCCCTTCTCTCTTCTTCCATCCCTTACATTAATCCTCCCCTCTCTTCTCCTTCTCCCTTCTTCCCTTTTCCTCCATGCTGCTTCCCTCCCTCATTCTCATCACAAAACAGCAGTCCAGAAAATTCATCCCCCACTTAAGCGAAAAGAGAAACAAAGGGAAAGAAAATAAAAAAGAAGAAAAAAAGAAAAACGAAAAAAGACGAATCCTGACAATAGTCAAAACATGAAAATAATTACAGAAAAGAAAAGTCCTGAGAATAGCTCAAACACCAAAAAGAAAAAAAAAAGAGAAACAAAACAAAAAGAGAAAGAAAAAAGAAGAGAGAAAAACACGAATCCCGAGAATAGCTCAAACATGAAAATAATTACCTGTCTTAAAGACATTCACCACGCTTCAATAACAACAAAAAAACCATCGCTGGAGGAATGCAGAACAAAGGGCCGTTTCCATCTCAATACAACTGACATCTTATCGGAATGAAGTCCTCTTCCTCTTTTTGTCCACTTTTTCAATCCAATTTCCTCTTTTTTTTCCTTGGTTTTCCTTCTCCTGGTTGGTTTTTGTCTTTACTTTTCTGACCATAATTCTTCTATTGTTTTGGTCTTAAGGTTCTTCTTTTTTATTGTTTTTGCGGTTACTCTTCTTGTCGTAATCATACTTGTGTTCCCATTTTTGCATTTTTTTATGACAACTCTTTCTTATCCTTCTTATTTCCATTCCGACGTTTAACCCTTTTATTTCATTTTTCTTCCATTCCGCTTCCATTTTTCGACTTATTTCATTCACGAAAGATCTTACGGTTCAAAATGAGTTGCAAGAAACGAAAAATAAAGAATGGAACGATAGGTAAGGGCGAGAGAAGGGAGAGGAAAAGAGGGAAAGAAGAATGAGGAAGGAGAAAGGAGAGTGGGTATGAGATGAGAGAAGATGAGAAAAGAGAAGAAACGAGAAGAGGAAGAGAGAGAGAGAGAGAGAGAGAGAGAGAGAGAGAGAGAGAGAGAGAGAGAGAGAGAGAGAGAGAGAGAGAGAGAGAGAGAGTGTGTGAGAAAAGACTCTCATTGCCCATCCTCCTCCTCCCTCCCATAAAATCCTTCCCACTCACAAAAACTATAAATAAACAAAGAAATTATTAAAATAAAAATTTACCACCTACAAAAAAAACAATAAACAAACAAATAATAATAATAATAATAAAACTAACCAAACCCCACCACTTAAAAAAAAAAAAAAAATAAATAAACCAAACCCCCCAAAAATCCAAAAAGAAACAAAAGAACCGAACAAAAATATAAGAAGAGGGGGAAAAAAGGAAAAAAAGAGAGGCAGGCCAAAGGCGTGAGACAACTTTCATTACTCAGACGCAACTCGCAGCGAGACAGTCCCGGATGCAAAGCTGTTCCGGCGGTCTCCGGTACAGCTTTCTCGGAGGACCGGCTGGCTCTATGGGAGGAGGAGGGGAGGAGGAGGGGGAGGAGGAGGAGGAGGAGGAGGAGGAGGAGGGGGAGGAGAGGAGGAGGAGGAGGGGAGGGAGAGGAGGAGGGGGAGGGGGAGAGAGGAGGAGGAGGAGGGAGGAGGAGGAGGGGGAGCAGAAGGAGGAGGAGGAGGGAGGAGGAGGAGGAGAGAGGAGGGAGGGGAGAGGGAGGAGAAAGAAGGAGGAGACGAGGAGGGGAAGGAGGAGGAGGAGGAGGATAATGATAATGATGATAATGAGGAGGGAGGGGAAGAGAGGGGGGGGGGAGAGGAGGAGAAAAGGAGGGAAGGGTAGGAGTGTGGGAGAAATAAGAGGGAGGGGAAGAAGGAGGAGGGAGGGAGATGCAGAAAGGAAAGAAAAAATAATACGGAAACTACAGAAAAAAAAAAACTCGAAACAAATAAAACGCCAAACGCCACAACGAAGACGACGACGACGAACAGGAAAAGCTGAGAAGAAGAAGATAAAGACCAAAAAAAAGGGTCAGAACTGGTCGAAGGCGGTTCTGCGTAACCCCCCCCTCCCCCCCGCCCAAGTCCAGTTCCCGCCCAAGGATCCCCCCACCCCCCCCCCACTTGCCCCCCGTTCCTTATTCGCACGGCTCATCCTCCTTCCTTCCAATTCTTTGCTTTCCGAAGTCTCTTTCATTCCTTCCTAATTCTCTTTCCTCTCTTCGTTCCCCGTTTATCCCACAATCTCTTCCTCCTGTACTTCTCTTTTACTGACTCTTTTCCTCCTCCTCCCATTTTCGATACTACCAAAGTTATCAAACGTAACAAGAACACTTCGCCGAACAACTCAATGAAATACCAATTCCACATTGCTTGTAAAAATTCCTTTGCCGCCGTCACGGTCATAAAACCCGATCTTAAGACCCGCCGTCGCCGTCGCCAACGCAATTCTTAATGTCAACCAGAACAATTAACTTCCCCAACATGATTAACAGTAACCTCACTCTTAGCTTCACCTATATAGCATCACCATTGAATCAGCTTCAGCCAACACCATTAGTCTAGAGTAACAGTTAACTTCAACTATCCTCGCCAATTTAGCATCACCATAGAATCACCTTCAGCCAACACCATTAGTCTAGAGTAACAGTAACGTAGCCAATATAGCATCACCATCACCTTCAGCACACCATTTGTATCAGCAACACCTTCAGCACCACCACACCTAATGTAACCATTATAAACATCGAGCACACTGCCAACTTCACTATAATGAGAGCCACCATTATCGACACCGCTAGTCCCATTTCTAATCTCACTGTAATTATAACCACCATTGGAAAGAGCTTTCACCAACCCAACTATTACTAACACCATCATCACCACTAAATGCCTTCCCCAACACCACTGCCTTCCCCAACACCCACCTTTTAACCTCCCCAACACCATCACCAACCTTCCCCAACACTACCCATATCACTAACCCTCCCCAACATCATCACCCCTTTCACCAACCCTCCCCAACATCTTTACCCTCATCACCAAAATCTCCCCAACACCAACTTCACCCTCATCTAAAAAAAAACCCTCCCCAACACCATCACTAACCCTCCCCAACACCTTCATCAAACCACCAAGCTTACCCTCACCATCAGCCAGCATCACCATGCACAGCAATGAAGAGACGAGAGCAACGACACATCAATGCAATGACTCATGAAAAACGAACGAGCTTGGTGAGTGAGAGAGCGAGGGATCGAGCGAGTGAGAGGATGAGAGAGTGATACAGCAAGAGAGCGAGAGAGAGAGAGAGAGAGAGAGAGAGAGAGAGAGAGAGAGAGAGAAGAGAGAGAGAGAGAAAGAAGAGAGAGAGAGAGAGAGAGAGAGAGAGAGAGAGAGAGAGAAGAGAGAGAGAGAAGAGAGAGAGAGAGAGAGAGAGAGAGAGAGAGAGAGAGAGAGAGAGAGAAAGAAGAGAGAGAGAAAAGTGGAGAGAGAGAGAGAGAGGAAGGAGAGAGAGGAGAGAGAGAGAGGAGAGAGAGAGAGAGAGATGAGAGAGAGAGAGAGAGAGGTGAAGAGAAGAGAGAGAGTGTAGAGAGAGAGAGAGAGACCTAGCGAGTACCTAGTGACCGAACCGGAACGGTAACACCTGCTCGAACGAACCGCTACAGGGAGGACGCCGGTGAGGAATCGCCTTTGTGCTCTAAGGGGGTTTGGCGAGGGTGACGAGGGGAGAAGGGGAATGTAAGGGGAAGAGGAAGGGGAAATGTGAGGGAGGAGGAAGGGGAAATGTAAGGGGAGGGAGGAAGGGAAGGATAAAAGGATGGATGGATGGAAGGAGGGAGAAAGAGAAGTGGGAAACATAAAGGGACTGATGGAGGTGAAGAAAGAGGGAGAAAAAAATAGAAAGAAAGACGAAAGATGAAGCAAGGAAGAAGAAACGGAGAAAATACAGGATGGACGATAACGGAGGAAGGGATAAGGGAGAGAGGGATAGGAGGAGAGAGGGAGGTAGGAAGGGAGGAGGAGGAGAATGAGATCAACGAGGGAGAAAGAGGAGAGAGAAGGAAGCAAGGAAAATGTGAGGGAGACTGAAAAAAAAGAAAAACATTCAAAGGCACCGCAGTCCTAAAATAACGATAAAAAAACAAATTGCCTAAATGTACGAAAAAAACAACTAAATAACATAAATCCGCCTCGTAGAAAAACAAGTCAACATCCCCTCCAAGCACAAACACGAAAAGAAAGAAAGACAAAAATCCAGTCCACAGTGTTCTCGTTCTTCCCTCCCATACGCCCCAACTACGCCCGCCCCCCTAGTACCTTAACCCCCGGCCTCGCCCCCCCCATCCCCCCAACACCCCTTCCCCCCAACACCCCCCTATTTCCCCCAACACCCCCCCTTCTTCCCCCCCAACACCCCCCCCCCTTCCCCCACCCCCCAACCCCACACCCCTCGAACACCGACCATAAATCAGCATAAATGGCGGCTCCGTCAATTATCCAGAGAAAATCACCGCCCAACATGTGCGCCTACGCCGAGAGACGCAACTTCACTGTACACTATGATACAAAACGCCCGCACACCGTAACTGTGTTATTTGTTTAAGACCACGCCATTGCGGTCATGTTATGGACTTACCGCCATGGCATTTGCGACATTTATGGCATCTGCTTACTGAAATGGGGTTTCCTTAAGATCGTGGCATTGGCTTACGATCATCGTATTTAGTTAAGGCCGGATTTCTTACGACGATCGTAATATTTGTGTACGACTTCGCCATTTGCTTGTATCCATGATCTTTGCTCATCACCATGGCATATTTACTTAAAAAAACATTTACTCATGATAATACGTATCAATCCCATCTGCATATCATCATACCTAACGCTACATAATTATGCCATGGTAATGATATCAACATCACTCCAATCCACGCCATCAATTCCTTAATGCTCGTACCATCACACATCCACCCCTTTGTCATCCTTTCCTGACAGCTTCACCATCGCCTTATGCCTTGGTACAGTCACGGCCAAAACTCGAACATGTTTCGAATTCCGTCAGCAACCTCCAGTAAATGCGACCTTTGTGAGGCTTTCGGAGCTTCAACTCACGGTGTAACTTTTGCACGCGACTGTACCTATGAATGTAAAGATGCGGTAGATTCCAGTTAATATGATCTTTCTAATTCTCCCTTTCATCGAACTCTTCAAAAACCGTATATGAAATGCTACACATCCTATAAGCACTTTTCGAAGTCTTTTTGTCTGAACCTTTCAAAACCCCAAACTCCAAAAATCCAATAAGTATATCTTGGAAATCCTTTTAAAAATCCAAAATTTAAAAATCCAATAAGTATATCTTGGAAATCCTTTTAAAATGAAGTAAACCTTTGAAAATCCTTCATACAAATTCTTTATTCTTAATATCCTTCTAATACCACTTATTCCCTTCATCCTCCTATCTTTTCCCATTCTTCCTATCAGCAAACTAGACGAAAATCTAAACCTTTGAAAACCCATAAGTAAACATTTGAAAACCGGATACCCTTTAAAACGAAGAAAAAACACACGGAAATATCCGAATACTATATAAACAAACCCCTCAAATTCCTACAAACAAACCTTCGAGAATCCTAAAAGCAGTTTTGAAAATTCTTCCTCACCCCCCCCCCCCAGCCACCAGCCCCTAACGTTTTCAGTGATGCAATCTCATCAACCTTAAACGCACATGATCCTGGCACCGTTCCGAATAAAAATGCATTCCACGACCCTCGCGGAATTCGCACCGCAACAATCCAGGCAGTAAATCGACGCACAGGCAACGTTTGCAGCCTCCTCCTCATTCCTTTTCTTCTTCTTCTTCTTCATCTTCCTCTTCAGCTTTTCTTCTTTATTCTGCCTTTCCCTTTCCTTATCCTCCTCCTTTGGTCTTCTCTTCTTCATTGCCTCCAACAAAGTTTATAAACAGCACCACGCACAAATATCGAGAGAGAGAGAGAGAGAGAGAGAGAAGAAGAGAGAGAGAGAGAGAGAGAGAGAGAGAGAGAGAGAGAGAGAGAGAGAGAGAGAGACAGAGAGAGAGAGAGAGAGAGACAGACAGACAGACTTAGAAACAGAAAAGATAAGATACAAACAGAGAAAGAGAGAGGGAACAAAATAAGACAGACAAAAGACAAAAGACAAAAGACAAAGAATGAATAACACAAAAACACAAGCAAGGAAGAGCGCAATTAACACGGAAAAATAAAGAGAAAAAAAAAACAATAAAAAGGAAGAGCGATAAGGCGGAAGGCGAAAGCTTGCGTAAGTCTGCAACGAATGACTCACGCTTACAAGACGTGACGTGAGATTTTCGCGCCTGAATGAAGACGAATTCCAGCTTCACGCGCCGCGATATATGCGTCCAGGCTTTCAATCTAATTTTGCTTATAATCAAAAGGTCGAGGCATCATTATCATTAATTAATATGTTCATTAGTGGAAGTTTAATGAATTATATTACACATGATTAAAATGCTTTGGTAATGCTGAATGATGTGATCTTGAAACGGGGAAGGGAAGGTAGAACGTAAGATTGAGGAAGAGTAAGAAAAGAGAATAAGAAAGATATGACATAGAAATGTAAAGAGTCAAAGAGAAGGACAGTGAGTGAGTAAGAGAGAGAGACAGAGAGCAACAGACAGACACACACACACACACACACACACACACACAGAGAGAGAGAGAGAGAGAGAGAGAGAGAGAGAGAGAGAGAGAGAGAGAGAGAGAGAGAGAGAGAGAGAGAGAGAGAGAGAGAGAGAGAAACACACAAAAAAATCTCACGATAAAAAAATCACAGAAAAACAAATCGCTGAGCCAAAAAGCAGAAAAAAAATTACAAAAAAACACCAGTTCTGCCTCTATCCCCTGCTGCCACTGCATGCACTTCAGCCTCACCATCGCACCATCCTCACTACACCAGCGCCGTCATTTGTGTGTATGACCCACTTTGTCTGCAGAAATTCCAGCGTTGCTCGATGATTCTTGCACGACTACACCCCCTCCCCGTCCCCCTCTCCCTCCTTCTCCTAGCTCCCTTCCGCCTAATCTCTTCTCCTCTCCCCTTCCTTTGCCTTCTCCTTCATTCATTCCACTTCCTTTCCTCTTGTCTCCCTTTCCCTTGCCTTCTCCTCCATCCTTTCCGCCTCTTCTCCTCTCCTCTCTCCTTTCCCCTCCTTCCCTTCTCCATTCCACCCCCTTCTCTTCTCCTCTCCCTGCTTCTCTTTCTTAGAGCAACCTGAGGAATTGAGGAGAGTAAAAGGAGCGTAGAGATGAGGAGGAGGTGGAGGAACAGGAAAGGGAAGAACTGATAAATAATAGAAGAAACGAGACCGGGAAAGAGAAGGAGAGGAAAAGGAAAAAAGAAAGTAAGAACAAGTAGCTAGCAAACAAGAACGAGAATGAGGAAACTGAAGAAGAAAGCATAGAAAAAAAAATTACTAAACAGCCGGGGAAGGAATAAAATTGCAAAGAATAAACCAAAGAAACCGGAAACAAAAAACAAACAGAAAATACAAACAGAAGAAGAAAAAAAAAACGAGGAAGGAAAGGAGAAAGCAACAACGCAACGTCCAGTAGCAGAACAGAAGTCATCCCGGATTTAGATACTAACCACACGTAAGTGCCCCCCCCCCCCATCTTCCCCCCTTCCACCCCCTCAAGGCCCGCCCACTATCCCGGTACTAACTAGCCACACCCAGTACAGCCCAACCGGTACTCCGAGACCCATACTCCCACACACAGTGACTTGTATTAACGCCGAAGAGAAAGAGAGAGACGGGGAAGGGGAGGAAAGAGGGGGAGGAGGGAAGGGAGGGAGAGGAGAGGGAGAGGGAGAGGGAGAGGGAGAGGGAGAGGGAGAGGGAGAGGGAGAGAGAGAGAGAGAGAAGAGAGATAGGGAGGAAGAGAGAAAAAAAAAGGCTTAGGAATATCGCAGGCCAGAGGGACGAGGAGGCCACCCCACCCCACCCCCACCCCGCTCCCCCTTGCCATTTCGTCTACTTTCTTACTGCCACATTCAAATCCTTCGCGATGGGAGAGGGGGGGAGGGAGAAGACAAAATGGAAAAGAGGGAATGGCGAGGAGGGAAAAGAGGGAAATTGAGAGAAAGAGAGAAATGTAATATAGAGAAAGAGGGACATGAAGAAATAGGGAGATGGAGAGCAAAGAGCGAATAGTGAGGAAGGAAAAGAGGGAAATTGAGAGAAAGAGAGAAATGTAATATAGAGAAAGAGGGACATGAAGAAATGGAGAGATGGAGACAAGAGGGAAAGAGGGAGGAAAAAGAGAAATTGAGAGAAGAGAGAAAGTAATATAGAGAAAGAGGACGAGAGAAGCTGACAATAGAGGAGAGAAAGAGGGAAAGAGGGAAAAGAGGGAAATTGAGAGAAAGAGAGAAAGTAATATAGAGAAAGAGGACATGAAGAAATGGAGAGATGGAGAGCAAAAGAGGGAATGGAGAGGGAGGAAAAGAGAAAGAGAGAAAGAGAGAAATGAGAGAAGAGGACATGAAGAAATGGAGATATGGAGAACAAAGAGGGAATTTAGAGGGAGGAAAAGAGGGAAATAGGGAGAAAGAGAGAAAAGAAGTACTATGGAGAAGGAGGAACAAGAAGAAATAGGGAGATGGAGAGAAAAGAAGAGATAGGGAGAAAGAAAGAGGAAGTGAGAGACAGAGACGGGAGGGGAAGAGATGGTGATGAAGAAAGAGGGAAAGAGGGAGGGAGAAAGAGGGAAAAAGGGAGAGAGAATGAAGATGGATAGATAAAGTGAGAAAATACAAAGAGACAGGGAAAGAGATAGAGAAAGAGAAGAAGAGGGAATAGGGAGGCAAAAGGAGAGATTAAGAAGAGAGAGAGATAAATACATAGATAAAGACCGAGAGAAATGAAACCCAAGCCAAAGACCACCTAAGCCCCAAGAATGACTCAGTGAATCAGTGAGTCAGTGAGTGTGCGTATTGTGGAAACGTAGTCAAGTGAGTCGATGTGCGTGAGTGAGATGCGTGCGTGTGTGTGTGTGTGTGTGTGTGTGTGTGTGTGTGTGTGTGTGTGTGTGTGTGTGTGTGTGTGTGTGTGTGTGTGTGTGTGTGTGTGTGTGTGTGTGTGTGTGTGAATGTGAATGTGAATATGTGTGAGTGTGTGTGCGTGTGTGTGTGTGCGTGTGCGTACGCGCGCCCGTGTGTGCAGCGTGGTGTGTGTCCGCGTACGTGTTGGAGAGTTTGTGTACATGTGTTAGTGTGCGCGTATAAGAGTGAACATATCTGTGCCTTTGTGTGTGTTCGTGCGAGAGTGTGTTCAAGTGCAAGCGTGTTCCCGGAGATGCGAAGTGTGCGGCTCACCCTTCCGGGAGACAAGCTGCAAGGGAAACCCCGCACGTATCACCACTTTTGATTCTATTTCATAAGAGCCAGCGATTCATTCTCTGGAAAATGGCATGCACTCTCGGTTTTTGTCCAAGAAATTATAACAATTGGCGAAAAGACCGCCTTTGCCGTTATAATCACCAAAAAGAGCCATTAGAAGAAAAAAACTGAGAGTAATGTGACTTTCATAATCAGGTAATTGAGCATTCTAAGCAGAACAAAGTTTTCAAATATGGCGGTGATGCTGATACCGAAAGCAAATTATTAAATTACATCAGATCAAAATATAAATTATTCAAATAATAATAATAATGCAAAGCAACACGACAAACAATAGTAATAAACTAAAAAAAATAGTTACAATATTAGTGAATCCAAAATGCAAAACAGTAATTTAATAACATGCGCGACCCCCTCCCATCCCCTCTTCTTCTAGTTCTTCTTTTCCTTCTCTTTCTCCGTCTCCTTCCCTTATCCTCCTCCTCCCTCCCCTTCCTCCTCCTCCCCCCCTCCTCCTCCTCCCCCCTCCTCCTCCTCCATCCCCTCCTCCTCCTCCACCCCTCCTCCTCCTCCTCCCCCCCTCCTCCTCCTCCACCCCCCTCCTCCTCCTCTCCTCCATCCCCCCTCCTCCTCTTCCTTCTCTCCTCCCCCTTCCTCCTCTCCTCCCCTCATCACAACGCATTACGACCCGTGACAAAGAACACAAAAAGACAAGAAGAAAATGCGATATCTCCGTAATCAAGAAAGGTTACAACTGCTTTGTCTCGAACACCTGCGCTTGTTGCTGGTCTCCTGCTGGGCCTGCCACGTGCTGGGCCCGGACTGATAGGCAAGGAAAGGGAAGGGAAAGGGGAGGAGGGAAGGGAGGGAAGGGAAAGGGAAGGGAAGGGAAGGGAAGGGAAGGGAAGGGAAGGGAAGGGAAGGAAGGGGAAGGGAAGGGAAGGGAAGGGAAGGGAAGGGAAGGGAAGGGAAGGGAAGGGAAGGGAAGGGAAGGGAAGGAAGGGAAAGGGAAGGGAAGGGAGGGAAGGGGGAAGGGAAGGGAAGGAAGGGAAGGGAAGGGAAGGAAGGGAAGGGAAGGAAGGGAAAGGAAGGGAAAGGGAGAAGGGCAGTGAAGGAGAGGAGAGGAAAGGAAAATAAAATAAAATAAAATAAAAAAGAAAAGAAAAAACTAAAATACCGAACAGCCGGGGAAGGAACAAAAATGGAAGGAATAAACCAAAGAACAGGGAAACAAAAAAACAACAGAAAATACAAACCGAAGAAAATAAGGGAGGAAAGGAGAAAAAGCAACAAATGGACAATGAATACAAAGGCTTAGACACACCGAAGTAAAATTACATACACAGAAATAACACACGATGATTTGAAAGCGCAGAATAAAGCAATCCACACGCGAAATATAATCCTCGAACGCAATCACAGTAAACGACGAAGGTCCGACTGAAAAATATCTACGCGACAACAACAAAAAGTTAAAATAATAAATAAATAAATAAACAAAATCTGCGACACCTAAAAAGTAAAGCAACAGTCGTTTTGAGGAAGAAAAATCTTACAAAACACACAACGGCAAAAAAAGAAAACACATTTAAAAGACAAACCAATAAAAACACGAAAAAAACAAAAGCAAAGCGAAATGATTTTTCTTTCCAAGACCCCAAAACCAAAAAAACAAACAAAAACAAAATCCAAAAAAGTCGATATTAAAAAAAAAACAAAGCGAAATGAATGTTCTCTCCAAGACCCCAAAACCGAAAAAAAAATCCAAAAAAGTCGATATCCACCTTCGCAAAATGCGCAAAAAGGGGGGCGCCGCGATAACAATTTCCCTTCGCACTGTGCCACCATCTCCCACCGCAATAACCCGCGCCAACACCTCCGCGGCGCCAGTGCGTTTGGGTTAATAGTGTTTGGTGTTCGGGTCGCCGCTTTTCCAAGCTTCATTCGGGGTTTTAAGGGAGGTTTTTGAAGATTTCGTTCGGTTTTTAGGTTTGTTTAGTTTTGTAGTTTCTTTACAAAGCTTTCGTTCAATGTTCGGCTTCCTGTGTTATGATTTCGTTCAGTGTTTGGCCTTTCCTTATGATTACCTTCCACGTTCAGATCTTTTATGCTTTATTTCAATATTCAAGCGACTTTTTTTTAAACTTTCGTTCGAGTGTCAGTCTTTCAATTAAAGCATAATCCCCTCTACTCCTAGCTTCGCCCGCTCAGCGTTGCCAATGCGAACCGCCTGTTTCGACCTCTGAATCCAAAACAAATGCCAATACGAGAAGGGGGCGCATGTGGCGGTTCACTCACTGGCAACGCTTAGTGGTGAACCTGGAAGCGAAGGAGAATAAGGACTCGAGACAAGGAGAAAAAAGACAAGTAAAACTATGGATAGAAATACAATAGAAAGCAACACGAATTTCTTTTTCTTTACGCAACAATTCTTACGTCGGAAGAAGACGATGACGAAGATGACGACATTAACGACGACGCCGACGACGACGCCGACGACGACGACGAAGAGGCCACAGGAACCATGCAAGAAACCAAATCGCATCGGCCGCGGAACGAAGACCCGGCGGCATGGCTCCTCTCTCCGCATCCTCTCCCTTACGCCATCGACCTCGCGGACTCGAACCACCAAAATGAACGGGAATGACACGGCCTCCCAAGCCCCTCTCACTCCCCAACCGCCAGGAACACAAAGCCAAGCAGACTACAGCATTTGTCTCGACCAGCATGATAATGTGCGCCAGTCCCGCTCTGTAAACAGGTGTTGCGCTCGTCTCGACGCGCCGAGGGAGGCAGGTGTGACCTACCGACAACTACGCAGGTAAAAAAAAAAAAAAAAAAAAAAAGAAAAAAAAAAATCTACCTCCCCACTACCCTACAATTAAGCATCGTTCCACGTGTAAAATATGCGTGTGTGTATATATATACATACATAGATGTATGTGTGTGAGAGAGAGAGAGAGAGAGAGAGAGAGAGAGAGAGAGAGAGAGAGAGAGAGAGAGAGAGAGAGAGAGAGAGAGAGAGAGAGAGAGAGAGAGAGAGAGAGAGAGAGAGAGAGAGAATGATATTGACACTGATACATATAGATAAACAGCTAGACCCTACTGCTGAATTCCGAAGCCTAAAGAACCAACAACCGTGCACAGAACGCACTCCTTTCCATCCCTTATCAAACAACAAAACCAAGGAAGTACACACATGCACAGACAAGTACACGACTCCAAATTCAAGGGCAAAATGGACATTTAAACCCGTCAGTACACCTGCGGACAAAAGGGAAGTTTCCAGCCCACGCAATCAGCATCGCCAACAGCAAGTCACACAGTCATCACACACTTCGGTCTTACTTCCCCTTGGTGGTGAATGGGTGGTGACTGGTGAAATGGTGGTGACTTGGTGATGAATGGGTGGTGACTTTGGGTGGTGAGTGGGTGATGGGTGGTGACTTGGTGGTGAATGGGTGGTGGGTGGTGAATGGTGGTGGTGAATGGGTGGTGACTTGCTGGTGACTTGCAAGCGATCGGTTCGACTTGACTTTGGCGTGTAGGCCTCATTCTTAACTAGGTGCAACTTCCTTGACTCGGTGGGGAGCTGAAGATGACTTGCTCGAGTAAACTTTGACTTATAGGCGATCTGCCCAAGTTGGTGGTGACTTGCAAGCAACCGACTTAGTGATAAGAGACTTGCTTGACTTGGCGATGACTTTCAGACGCCATTCTTGATTTGGGTATGACTTAGATCCCTTCTGCTTGACTTAATGGTGACTTGCTTGACCTGGAGGTGACTCGTCGACCCGCTGCTCTGCTCCCGTGCCCCACCTGTACACGTGTTCACAGCCATTATGAGTCACCTGTCCCGCGAGTGATAACAACCCGCCGGCGATAAATCCCATCCCTTCATTTCTCCTTCATTTCTCCCTGCGCTAATAAAAAAAATAATTGTATTTCAATAAATAACAGATTTAATTCAGTTCTAAATACATTCGCAGCAAAAGAGTACTCCGATCTCCTCCCTGGGTCCAAATAAGCTTCTTAGAACCCACAAATATGCAGCTAGTCATCCCACCACCCTTCAAACAACTTCCAAAAAAATAAAAAAATAAAATAAAAAATAAATAAAAACGAGTTAAAATTAAAACGACTCAAAAAAGTGGCGCTGCCCCACCCTGGTGTATCCCAACCCCTGTGGCACAACCGGTGCTGTCGTCCCGGGGCGAAACACGACCACTACGACTCCCACTCCCAAAGAACACCGAATCCCCGCCAAAGTCTAGCACAGAAGAGTACTCCAGTTATATCAGGCGTCCTTTGGTATAAGGACTGGTATATGTGGGTTATCTACACTTATAACAGTCACAGACTAGACGGATAGGGAGAGATACAGAAATAGAAAGCGAGAGATTAAAAGAGAAAGAAAGAGATCGAAAGAGTGAAAGAGAAAGATTAATAGAACGAAAAGGATTAAAAGAAAGAAAGAGAAATAGAGATATTGAAAGAGAGAAAGAGATTGATGGACTGAATGGGAGATTAAAAGAGAGAGATATCAAATTAGAGAAAGAGAGAAAGCGTGATTAAAAGAGAGAAAGAGAGAGATTAAATAGATAGATTAAGAGGAGAGGAAGAGAGAGAGAGATATTAAATTAGAGAAAGAGAGAAAGAGTGATTAAGAGAGAGAAAGAGAGAGATTAAATAGATAGATTAAGAGGAGAGGAAGAGAGAGAGAGAGAGAGAAAAGCTATCAAACAAGAGAAAGAGAGAGATCAAGAGAGAAAGAGAAAGAGATCCTCGTACCTCTTTCACCCGGCCACCACGTGTCTCGAAGGGGAACACTTACACGGCGGCCACTTGAGAAATGCTGCCAAGAACATCATAACAATACCCGTTCTTGGTTTATGTGCGGATATGTATATACATGTGGCCGCTTTACCGATACAGACACTTGGAAACTTGGAATTGAGCAAGCGCGGAAGAAAGTGGGTGAATGAAGGAGAAACATACACAAATACAAATAAACAGACATACATCAAAACGCACACAAACAAAGAGACAGACACACATACGCGCACAGATGAAAACAAAAATATATATTCATTAATATTTTTGCTTGAGACAAAGAGAGAGAAAGTACATCGGTCTATCTATCTGTATACATCTGAGAGAGAGAGAGAGAGAGAGAGAGAGAGAGAGAGAGAGAAGAGAGAGAGAGAGAGAGAGAGAGAGAGAGAGAGAGAGAGAGAGAGAGAGAGAGAGAGATGAATGAATATATGAAATTTACAAACGAATAAAAATAGGAAAAAAAATCAAGAACATCAAAAAAAACGAGAGACAACACGAGAGCCAAATACATAACAGGCAAGGAGGTACCCTCATCCCCTTCCCCCTCCCCCCCCCTCCCCCTCCCCCAGGCACCGGGCCGTCACCACCTGCCTCAAACGGCCGACGAATCAGCAAAAAGTTGCACGCTGGCTCCCACACTCAGGCGCCCGCAACCCAGCCTCCTTAGCAATAACGATTCCGAGTACTGGCGGGGTGCGGCGCGCGCCTCCACTGATTTGGCGGCCAGTTTGAAAGGAGGTGGGGTGGACGGGCGGAAAGATATATATATATATATATATATATATATATATATATATATATATATATATATATATATATGTATATATGTATATATGTATACATATATATGTATATATGTATACATATATATATGTATATATCTATATATGATATATAAATACAAATATATATATATATACATATATACATATACATATAAGTACGCATGTCGCGCGCGCGTGCCTGCGTGTCTGCGACGGCCGCGCTGTTCCTTCGAAGCACGTGGGTTGCTGCGGCCACTCCCGCTCCGCGCCGCCGCCGCCGCCGCCGCCGCCGCCGCCGCAGTGGGTCACAAGCCGGGCGGCGGGTGACGCTAGCGAGGTTCACGGGAGGAGGAGGAGTTCACGGTGCCGATTGCGTCACTGCGGGACGTCGAGCACCGCCGACGGGCTTGAGGCACATGGGACAGAACGGCCTCCCCGCACAGGTCACGAAAAGGAACAGGCGGGAGAGGAGAGGAGAGGAAGGAGGAAGGGTGGATAGGTAAAGGAATGAGGCGGAAGAGAAGAGAAAGGATGAGAGGGAGGGAGGAGGAGGAGGAAGAGGCAGAAAGATAGAATAACTAAGGTAATAAAAATAACAGCACTCGCTTTTCTTGACATTACCGCCATCATAATTAGTGTCATAATTATGACACTAACAAAACTAAAAGTAACATGATAATTGGAATTATCATTATCAGAAGAAGTAGTAATAGCAATAGTAATGGTAATAGTAGTTGGGAGTGGTAGTAACAGTAGTAGTAGGAATAGAAGATGAAGCAGTAGTAGTAGTAGTTGTAGTAGTAGTAATAATAGTTGTTGTAGTAGTAGTAGAAACAGAAGCGGAAGTAGAAAAAGCAGTAGTAGTAGTAGAAACAGCAACGATTCCAATACCAATACTAGCAGTACGTAAACAGCCTTAACGCCACAAGAAATTCGCCATAAC
The DNA here is from genome assembly GCF_003789085.1 of Penaeus vannamei. NCBI lineage: Eukaryota > Metazoa > Arthropoda > Malacostraca > Decapoda > Penaeidae > Penaeus > Penaeus vannamei. The sequence goes on along the minus strand of NW_020872372.1, from coordinate 107,048 downwards.
TGCAGGAAAACCACCGACACTGCCTGCCGAGGGTGAGAGACTGACCGACCCGACAGCCGACTCACCAAAGAAACCCGACGTCGACCCAGTGCCCGAACACGCCGGGAAATAAGCCACTTCCAGCCAAGGCTCCGAATCTCGGGGTTTATACCTCCGAAGATCAACAATACCAGCAGCTCTTAGGCAAAATTAAGGCCAGGGGAAAACATGCCGAGATGTGTACACAAAATCATGACATTTTTACACCATCGGTTTTCACAACTTTCAAGACTAATGAGCCCTCATGTCGAAAAAAAACAAACATATAGGCTATACATTCCTCGTTGTTTGGCTTCGATTTCGCCTGTTTTTCACGTTCCCCGATCCTCTCTAACCTACCTGAGAGGAACATGGTTACCGAGCAATATCACTCCTCCGTAGCATAGACTGGATTATTATCAAGCAATATGATTTCATCTTTTTCAGGGACAGAGCGTGAACGAGCGGCCGCCGACAGTTGCACAAGAACTCGGCTCGAAGAGGAAATACAGCACTACTTATAAATCAGTATCAGTGCACTTATTAACTTATAAATGACGCAATGACGAATGCACGCGGCGATGATCCGGAAGCCACTCAAGCATCTACCTGGAATCTACAGTAGCGGTACTACAACATCCGTAGTATTACATATATTGTTAGTAATATCAGCAGCAGTAGCAACTGCAGCAACACTTCACAAGCATACATAAATACCACTAATATCCATCAAATCCTTAACAACACAAAACAAATTCACGATCTTATATCAATATCCCAGTCTCTTTGTTTCGCGATGCTGCGGCCGTGTCACTTCTTGCACACAAGCAAGCAAGCACGTCCACGCTATGTAGGCGCCCCTTGCCACCCACAAACCCGCTTGCAGGTGAAGGATCGCTTGTCGCCTCAACCTTGACCATCGCAGGGGAGGAGGAGGAGGAGGAGAAAAAGGAGGAGGAGGAGAGGAGGAGGAGGAGGAGGAGAGGAGGAGAGGAGGGGAGGAGGAGAAGGAGGAGGAGGAGGTAGGAGGAGGAGGAGGAGGAGGAGGAGGAGGAGGAGGGGGAGGAGGGAAGGAGGAGGAGGAGGAGAAGGAGGCAGGAACAAGAGGAACAGACGGAGGGACAAAAAGGAGGGGGGAAGGAGGTACACAAGGAGAAGAGGAGGTACAGGAGGAGGAGGAGGAAGTACAGGAATAAGAGGAACAGAAGGAAGATGAGGAAGAGGAACAGAGGGGAGGAGGAGAAAGAGGAGGAGGCGGAAGTGGAGAGGAAAATAAGGAGAAAAGGGAAAAGGAGAAAGAAGTGGGTGCGCAAAGGTAAGGCAGGAGAGGGAATAAAGGAAAATGAAGAATACGAAAAGCGGGAGAAGGGGACAGAGAAAGAAAGTGGAAGGACGAATGGAAGAAAGAAAAAAAAAGAGAAGGCAAAAGTGAAGAGACCAGTGAAGTAAGAGGGCAAAAAGGAAAAAAAAAAAAAAAAAAAATAGAAGAAAGAAGAAAGAAAGAAAGAAAGAGAAAAAAAAAACAGAAAAAAAAGAAACGCGAGAAGAAAAGAAAAAGGCGGAGGCGGGGAGAGTCTCCTCGCATCCCTTCCCAACGTCACGCGAAAAAAATAAGAACAATGAACGCAAGATGAGCAGTTTTCCTCTCTCTTTCGATCCCTTTTATGATCCACTCCAACGCTGCGCCCTTATATAACGGCCTCTTTTGTCTATCTATCTACCTATCTATCTTACTTATTCATTAACCAACCTATCTATCTAATTATCTCTCTTCTTCCCGACCTATATATCTACCTATCTATCTTCTTATTTATCCATTAACCAATCCATCTACCTACCTCTCTCTCTTCTTACTTATCTATTAACCAACCTATCTATCTACTTATCTCTCTTCTTACTTATCCATTAATCAGCCTATCTATCTACCTACCTATCTTCTTACTTATCTATTAACCAACCTATCTATCTACTTATTTCTCTTCTTACTATTCATTAACCTATATATCTACTACTCTCTCTTCTTACTTATCCACTAACCAACCTAAATATCTACTTATCTTTCTTACTATCCATTAACCTATACATCTACTACTCACTCTTCTTACTTATCCATTAACCGACTTCTTTATCTACTTATTCCTCTTTTTACTTATCCATTAACCAACCTAAATATCTACTTATCCCTCTTCTTACTTATCCATTAACCAACCTATATATCTAATTGTCTCTCTTGCTTGTCTACTACTCTACCCATCTATCTACTTATCTATATACCTATCTATCTTGCTATCAACTAACTTATCTATTGATCTATCCATTTAATTAATTATTTTCATTTATTTTTTTTTATGTGTGATGTAAGTCTGTTTAGTTTCGAATTTAAGGAAAAAATAAACATCTCTCTCCCAGGATACTCTTCAGTAAATCACATGATACAGGAAGGTACAAATTTGTCCCACCGTCAATGTCCTACGCAACTATTTATCAAAACTCGTTCGATAAGTTGACGCTGATAGCTTTCTCTGTGCACCTGTTTCGCAGACACACGATTTCATAATTATTAAAAGATAGAGATGAAGATAAAGAGGGGGAGAGATGAAGATGCTGAGACAGATAGAGAGAACAGAGACACAAGAGACCGAGACAGAAACAGAAAGAACAGAGGCTAGAGAACGAGACACAGACATAGACAGTAACGGAGAGAACAGAGACCGAGACAGAAACAGAGAGAACAGAAACACAGAGACCGAGAAAGAGACAGACACTAACAGAGAGAACAAAGACCGAGAAAGAGGAACAGACCGAGACAGATATAGAAAGAACAGAGACAGAGAACGAGGCAGAAAGAGAGAGAACGGAGACACAGAAACCGAGACACAGAGAACGAGACAGAGAGAACAGAGACCGAGACAGAAACATAGGGAACAGAGATAGAGAGACTGAGACACAGAGAACGAGAAAGAACAGAGAAACAGAGAGAACAGAGACACAGAGACAGAGACAGAGGGTACAATGACACAGAGACCGAGACAGAAACAGAAGGAACAGAGATAGATAGACTGAGACACAGAGAACGAGAAATACAGAACAGAGAACAGAGACAGAAACAGAGAGAACAGAGGAAGGATCCAAATCTCACACGAATCCGAGCACAAACACGTGTCAAACCCAATGCCAGCTGACAGCTCCTTCCCGGGCATGGAGCGGGTTCCTCCTCCTGACAGGATAAGTGTCGACTGCAATCTTCCGCGCCTATCCTATCAGAGGCTAATCATTCAGAATATAACCATTTGCCCGTAAAGAATAATCACTAAGAAAATAATCATTTACCAGAAAAAAATAATCACTCTGAAAATAATCATTTGCCCTTAAAAAAATAAATAAATAAAAAAAAGGGGGGTTTAATCATTCAGAATAAAATAATTTACCCATACAAAAAAATCGCACTTATACATTCAAAATATAATACTTTGCCCTAAAAAGAGAAAAAAAATCGCGCCCAAAAATTCAAAACATAATAGTTAGCCCTCTGAAAGAAAAAAAAAATCGAAAAGAAAGAAAGAAAAAATCGCGCCTAAATATTAAAAACATACTACTTTGCCCTACAAAGAAAAAAAAAAATCGAAAAAAGAGAATCGAAAAGCAAAACGAAATTCCGCAATCAAGGCGATTCCGCAAAACATAAACTCCTAGCCCTCAAAATAAGAGAAAGAAGAGAAAAATAAAGAAAAAAAGAACTTTCGAAATTCCGCAAACATCCGCGAGAGATATTCCGCCCTCAAACATACTAGCCCTACGCGAAAATTCCGCAAAATTCGCTCCTATTCCGCATAAGAGATTCTCGCCCTCGGCGATGGCGAGCGATTCCTCAAGGCGATTCCCTCGGCGATTTCCGCGAGATTCCGCATAAGAGATTCCTCAAGGCGATTCCGCATAAGAGATTCTTCAAGGCGATTCCGCATAAGAGATTCCTCAAAGCAGCATCCGAAATGGTCGCTTCCACGGCGCAACGACCCGGCCTCCGCGCATGGAAGCCCTCGGTTACGAAACCCCGATAGAGAGATTATCACAGCTTCCAGAGATAAGGGGAAGCTTCCCCTGCTCCTTCGCTCAGCATCTTGGGATCTCCTCCACCTCTCCCCCTCTCCTTCTCTCTTTCTTTGTATTCTCTCTTTCTCTTTCTCTCTCCTTTTTCTCTTTCTCTCTCCTTTTTCTCTTTCTCTCTCCTTTCTCTTTCTTTTTCTCTTTCCTTCTTTTTCTCTTTCTCTCTCCTTCTTCTTTCTCTTTCTCTCTCCTTCTTTTTCTCTTTCTCTCTCCTTTTCTCTTTCTTCTCCTTCTTCTTTTTTTCTCTTTCTTTCTTTTTCTCCTTTCTTTTTTCTCCCCTTCTTTTCTCTTTCTCTCCTCCTCTTTCTCTTTCTCCTTCTCTCGGCTTTATCTTCACCATCCTCTCACATTCGACAAGAGACGTATCTTAAAACAATATTTGGATCCATCTTTCGTTGGCTTTTGATTTAAAAAAAAAAGGAGAAACACGCCGGTTCGAAACGTTCTCGGTTCTCCCAATCAGTGGAACATGAAAACAACGAAAATTCCTCAAAATATAACAATTCATTTTTAAAAATCTCTTTCTTTCTTTGGTTCAAAGATCAACTCCCGAGAATGAAAGCGAGGGAGGCTATTTCTGTTCAATATATTATCGAGTTTCCAGATGAAAAAAAAAAAATCATAACAAAAAGGGTCATCGATATATTGTACTTGTAAAACTACCAAACCTAACCCCCCTCCCCCCCAAAAAAAAATATATATATATAGTTCCGCTTCTTTCATCCATTTTCCAGTCCAAAAAGAAAGATAGGGAAATACAAATATTCTTTTTTCCTCAAATATCTAGAGGCAAACCAACAAACACAGCTGAGAATAATAATAATAAAAAAAATAATGAACAACTAAATAAAAAAATCAAGCCCCCCCCCAAAAAAAAAAATGAAAGTCAAATAAAGAAAAAAAAAACACAACATATACCAATCCCTCGTACCCCTCCCAGCACCCCCACTCCCCCCCAACCCCTCCTCCGCACCCGCCTTCGTACCTCCGTTTCTCGCCCTCGCGCCTCCATACCCGCACGCGCGCCCTCCCCCTCCCCCGACCGCAACCCCCCCCCCGAGCATACCTGAGCCCTCCGCAATCGCCGCACGTCGCGCGAACTCATTCATAAACTCGCTCGGGGATCGTAGGCGCCCCTCGCTCAACCGCAGCGCCGCCCCTCGGAGGGAGTTCCCCGGCGACGGAGTTGCGCGCCGGAGTGGGGAAGCGTGTGGATCTACGCTTTGGTGTGTGTGTGTGTGTGTGTGTGTGTGTGTGTGTGTGTGTGTGTGTGTGTGTGTGTGTGTGTGTGTGTGTGTGTGTGTTGTGTGTGTGTGTGTGTGTGTGTGTGAACGAGTGATTGCGTGAGTGAGTGAGTGGGTGGGTGAGTGTGTGTGCGTGAGTGGCGAGTGAGTGAGTAAGTGAGCGAGTGAGTGACTGAGTGAGTAGGTGGATGGGTGAATCAGTGAGAGAGTGAATCTGTGAGTGAGTTTGCGTCTCCATGCGCCTCACTACCTATAAACTAATCCACTCACACACCGCGTGCGAGAAAACGTGTACTAGTCCATCTATGCACAATGGTCTGTGTGTGTGTGTGTGTGTGTGTGTGTGTGTGTGTGTGTGTGTGTGTGTGTGTGTGTGTGTGTGTGTGTGTGTGTGTGGTGTGTGTGTGTGTGTGTGTGTGTGTGTGCGTGCGTGTGTGTGTATGTGCGTGCGTGCGTGAGTGTGCGTGTAAGCTCGCGCTCGAGATGCTTGCGGAGTGTGATGGAATGGTGGCAATGCCGTCAGACGAGTGGGGGGTGGGGGTGGGGGGGGGTGGGGGCTGGCGTGTGTTGCTGTGACACTGCCGCTCGAGAGATCTCATTCCGGAAACGAAAGACAAACGAAAGCCATTTTTGTGATAAAAGAGGGGGGAAATAAAGAGAAAAGAAGAGAGAGAAGAGAAAAAAAAACACGAGATTACAAGAAATAAATCACCCGTTGCCATAAAACCAAAGAAAGGGGGCGATGGGAACAATAACAAGAAATGGAAAAAGATTTTTAAAAACGTAAACGAAAAAAAAAATACTTATAAAAATATATAAAAACATAAAATTGCCAAGCTGAAATCTCGAACCGAAAAAGAAAAAAAAGAAAGAAAGAAAAAAAAAAAAAAAAAAAGCTCGACGACTGGACTCTCGGCCCCGAATCTCGACGCTCAGCTGATTGGAGGCGGAAAAGTGATTGGGAAAGACAACAGCCAAGCGACGGGAGACAATTACTCTCGTCAGCTGATTGGGCGCAGCTGAAGGAAAGCGACGGCGGTGACGCGGCGGCAATTGCGGAGTGGGACGTGAGAGGGAGGGAGGGAGGAGGAGGAGGAGGGAGAGAGGGAGAGAGAGAGAGAGAGAGAGAGAGAGAGAGAGAGAGAGAGAGAGAGAGAGAGAGAGAAGAGAGAGAGAGAGAGAGAGAGAGAGAGAGAGAGAGAGAGAGAGAGAGATGAGAGAGAGAGAGAGAGAGAGAGGAGAGAGAGAGAGAGAGAGAGAGAGAGAGAGAGAGAGAGAGAGAGAGAGAGAGAGAGAGAGAGAGAGAGAGAGAGAGGAAGTGAGAGAAACGGCGCTTTCTCTCTCTCTCTCTCTCTCTCTCCTCCCTCTCTCTCCCTTGTAGTGACAGTGAAAATAAAAGAACAAACGAAACGAGGCGAGAGACCGGCGTCCCAAACAAGGTTTCCGTTACGACGATCGGAAAAGCGGAAGGACACGGCGCGGCGGCGAAGGAGTATCACTTAACACTCAAAGCCACAACAGAACGATATCATTACAACAACAACAACAACAACAAACGAGCGAGTGACGAAACGAGCGAAACGGCGACGAATGGAGTGGCAGGGATGAGTGGCAGGGACGAAAAAAAGTGATGAAAATAAACGGATACAGATTTCCACTGAGGTAGGCGTCACAGCAAAACCGAAGAGGACAGGGGTAAACAAGAGTAAACAAGTGTAAACAAGAGGAAATATGAGTAAACAAGAGCAAATATGAGTAAACGAGCGTAATATGAGTAAACAAGAGCAAAAAAAACAAGTGAAATCAAGTAAAATAAGTAAACAAGAGTAAATATGAATAATATGAGTAAACAAGAGTAATATGAGTAAAAGAGTAAAAGAGTAAAGAGGAAATAAGGTTAAGGTCACGCGGACGACAAAGAGGAACAACAATCATGATCATGAAAGATGCATGAGAGAGGGCGGGCAAAAGGCATCACGAGGCTCCATAAAATAACAATTTTTAAAAGTAAAAACAAGAATGAAAGAAATACGAATAAGAATAAGAATAAGAAAATAAGAAATAATAATAAGTATGAAATAGACGATGTTGCAGGAGGCATGACATAACGACGAGGAAACCGGGCGAAAGGGAGGGAAGGAGAGAGGGAGGGAGGGGGAGGGGAGGGTGAGGGGGAAATAGAGAGTACAATAGGTGAGCGGAGAGGGGAAGAGGGAGAGATAGGAGAAAGGAGAGGAGAGGAGAGGAGACGGGAGGAAAAGGGGAGAGAGAGAGGGAGAGATAGGAGGAAGGGCAGGAAGGGGGGGGGGGACGAAGGGGTTCCCACGCCGTCCTCTCCCTCTCCCTCCTCCTCCCGCCCCCCACCCCACCCCCCACACCGTAAAACAAGTTACTCGCGTTCGTAACTTCCTGCGTGAGCCCCTGTGACAGACAACCACGTGGACGGCCATGATGCACCGCCCGCCCGCCCGCCTCGTTAGAAACCCGCCCACAGAAGCTCTCTCTCCCTCTCTCTCTCGCTCTCCATTGTCTCTCTTTCGCTCTCCCTTGTCTCTCTCTCTCTCTCTCGCTCTCCCTTGTCTCTCTCTCTCTCTCGCTCTCCCTTGTCCTCTTCTCTCTCGCTCTCCCTCTCTCTCTCTCTCTCTCTCGCTCTCCCTTGTCTCTCTCTTCTCTCTCTCTCTCCCTTCTCTCTCTCTCTCTCTCTCTTCTCTCTCTTCTCTCTCTTTCGTCCTCTCTCCTTGTGTCTCTCTTTCGCTCACTCCCTTTTCCTCGGAATAAGTCCCCCTCTACCCTTTCTTTTCTACCTGTCTCAACTCTCCTTCTCTTTCTCTCACTCACTCACTCACTCACTCACTCACTCTCTCTCTCTCTTCCAGCATGACGACCCATACCTTCAACCACCTACAAAAAAAAACCCTCAAAACCATCAAACTAACCTATCCCAAACAAAAATAACAGATTCAACCCCCCTCCCTCCCCTCCCCCCCCCCGAGAACAAATCCCTCCCGCCAGAACACAGAACAAAATCCGCGAACGGCGAGTCCGCAAAAGCGAGGGCTCGCGCGTTTTTTGTGCGGCTGGTGTGTTGGGCGGTCGTTCACCCCAGGTAAAAGAAGGCAGGCTGCAGGCACACTCACCGCTGCTTATCCTCCGACGGACGTATGTGCGTGAGGGGGGGGTGTGAGGGGGGGTGAGGGGTGGGGGGGGTGTGTGGGGGTGAGGGGGTGGGGTGTTGTGTGAGGGGTGGGTGGTGTGTGAGGGGGAGAGGGTTGTGTGAGGGAGGAGGGGGAGAGGGGTTGTGGTTGTGTGAGGGGGAGGGTTGTGTTGTGGGTGAGGGTGTGAGGGGGAGAGGGGTGTGTGAGGGGAGAGGGTTGTGTGGGAGAGGGGTGAGGGGGGGTTGTGTGAGGGGATGTGTGAGGGGGAGGGTTGTGTGGGGGGAGAGGTTGTGTGAGGGGGGGGTGTGTGCGGGGGGAGAGTGTGTGGGGGAGAGGGTGTGTGCGGGGGGGAGAGGGGTTGTGTGAGGGGGGGGTGTGTGTGTGAGGGGGGAGAGGGTTGTGTGAGGGGGTTTGTGTGTGCGTTGTGTGTGTGTGTGTGTGTGTGTGTGTGTGTGTGTGTGTGTGTGTGTGTGTGTGTGTGTGTGTGTGTGTGTGTGTGTGTGTGTGTGTATGTGCGTGCGTGCGTGTAGGTGTGCGTGTGTAAGATGTATTATGTGTATGTCGTTTTGTATTGTGTGTGTTTGTGTATTTACTTGCGATGAGAGGCATTGCGTTATGCGTGTGTGTGTCGCTTTGTGAGTACGCATTGTGAGTAGATGCTGCGTTTGTCTAATTACAACTGGAAGCAGCAAGTGGCGATTCCTCCGCCCGCGCGCGTGCCGATGTCTACGGGAAATGTGTAACAGCGCGAGCACGTTCGTGAGCCCATTGTAAAACAAGCTTTTCTTAAACAGCCTTCCACCCCCCCCCCCGCCCCTCCCCCACAAACAGTCCTCGAGTAACCACACCTGTCACATTGCACCACACCTCTCCACCCCCTCCCCCTCCCCTCCGCTCCCCATCCCCTTCCCCTCGCGTACAACACACCACACCCACACCAGCAACAGCCACCCCCCTGCCCCTCCCCCACTCCGTCCTCCTCTAGTCGTCTGCTTCCCCATCTCACGCCCCTGTGCTCTCCCCATTCCTTGTACCGCTAAGCCTCACTCCCTCTCCCCTCCGTCCCCACAAAAGGCAGAGCGCGCGCGCGCGCACACACACACAGGCACACACACACACACACATACACACACACACACACACACACACACACACACACACACACGCTCTCTCTCTCTCTCTAACTTCAAGGGCGCACCAGTTACCATCACAACTTCAAAAAAGAAAATAAAGAAAAAAAGAAAAAGGAAGATAAAAAAAGAGAGAAAACAATGGCAATGAGGGTGCCGAATTCATCCCAAGATCCCGCCCGAATTCAACTAACCAAATACCCGATGAATTGAAAAGAAAAGAAAAGAAAAGAAAAGAAAAAGTTCCGCGTTTTGTGCCACTCGAGAAACAGCAGCGAGGGATCCTTTGCGGGTGTGTGCTCGTTAAGCCTCCGAACCAATGAACACCGAGAACAACAAGAAACAAACAAACAAACAAAAAAAACGACGAGAACGAAGAGGGAGAACAAAAAACATGACTCATGACACGAAATCGGGACGTCGAACAACCAGAACCAAATAAAAGAAAGAAAGAAAAGAGGAAACGAAAATCGTACAACTTCCAACGCCGCTTTCATTCGGCGCGCTCGAACCGATGGCGGCAAAAGGCAACAGACACGACCCTCCGCCGCCATAACGTTGCCGGACGACGACGACGACGACGACGACGACGCGACGACGGCGCGAGCGAGGAGGAGGAGGCGGCCGATCGCGTAGGGGCCCGAGGGGGTCACTGGCGGCGATCGGCGCTGCGGGACGGCGATCCCACCCTGGCAATCGCACTCCCCCGGGCGAACCGCACGAGTCGCCGCCTTTGCAATCACGGTTCACGAGCAGCTAATAAATCTGGGTCAAGCCATTAATTTCGTGAGACAAAAGGGGGAGAGGCTGGATAGGGGAGGAGGTGGGGGGGGGCTGGAGAAGGGAGGGAAGGAGGCTGTGCTAGACCTGAGGAAGACTGTTCTCTCAAAATGGGGGAGGGGGGTCTTTGCATTGGAGCGAGGATGTCGTAACACGTCGCGCATGCATGGGTCGCCTCATGGTATAAAGCGCCAGTAATTATGAATGGCGACTTTGTGTTCATGCGACATCTAGAAGTGTTCTTTCCTTCTATCAGGCAAGGCGGGTGTTCACGTTCTCCGTTTGTAATTGCAAATACAGACATTGCAAAATCAGACAAATGCACTTAAAGGGCACGATTAAACAAACTCTCTACTCTCTCACTCGCTCTCTCTCTCACACACACACCACACACACACACACACACACACACACACACACACCACACACACACACACACACACACACACACACACCACACACACACACACACACACGCACGAACGCACACACGCACGAACGCACGCACAGGGGCCCAGGTGGCAACAGCGTGAGCCTGCTTGCCAGCCAGCGACGCTCAAGCAGAGCCTAGACTCATGCCGGCGAGACTTACCTGGTGCTGGGGTCAGGGAGATGTTTATCAGCCGTAGGACAACAGCAGGTGATATCCACAAGGCGGTCACACTACCTCCGTCACTACATTCACCGTCACTACACTCGACGTCACTACACTCTCACTATACACCGAGCACCGTCGGCAGCACCACACTCGTGTATATAGGATTGCACTATCGCCGCCGCCACCACCACTGCACACCCCGAGTTTCGTCGAGTAAAGTCCCCGGGATGGAAAGGGGTTTTGGAGGAATGGGAAGGAGGAGAAGGGGGGAGAGGAGGAGGAGGAGGAGGAGTCGGAGGGAGGGAAGAGGGGGGGGGAGGTAGGAGCAAGGAGGGGGGGTAGGGGTGCACGCTACACACCACACCACCGCTACCACCACCACCACCGCCGCCGCCACCACTGCCACCACAGCCACCCACTCTCTCCTCGTACTTCCGCAAGAGCCCAGTCCCGTCTCACTACTACAGCCCATCAACGCTCGCCGCACTGCACTGTGCACGTTTCCCCGTTCCTCCTGAGCCTCCGCGCCCTGCTCTCGCCGCTCTCCTCCTTTGCTCGTCCTCGGGGCAACACATCCACCGGGGAGGGGGGCACTATCACTAGGCGCGAGGAGGTTTTTAAAAAAGCTGGTGTGTCGGCCGCTGAGGCACCGGCGTCGCACACCCACCCTGCACACTCTCTCTCCCTCAAACTGGTGACTTCAACGCAGCAGACCCGGGCCGGAACGCGCGAGGCTGTGACGCCGCGCTCCACATACCACACCGCCGCCCGCCCGCCCGCCCCGCCGCTTGCTCGCTCGCCATCCCGCCCGACCGCCACTCGGCCGCTACACCTCACAGACTTCTCTACATGTCTCTTACTCTTACTCTTACACAGTGTCCCCGTCTCGTTCCCTCCCTTTCTTCCCTTCCCTATCTCGCGTACACAGATCAACATATTCTCGCAGATACCAGCAAGATACAGCATCCTACTCCCCCACAAACGCAATCTACAGAAAAAACAACAAGATGGAGCATTAA
>NW_020872372.1:80000-90000 GCF_003789085.1 Penaeus vannamei | reverse complement strand
GGAAGAAGAGAGGAGAGGGAATGCGAGGGATGGAAGAGAAAGAATGTAAAGAAGAAAAAGAGGAAAAAAAGATACGGAAGGGAAGGACGAAGAAAACTTCGATACAAATCTACCTCCAGCCCCCCTCCCCCTCCCCCCTTCCCTCCCCCGCGACACCAATTTAGGTTTCAATCAAGAACTTCATCCCCGAGGAAGAGAGCCCCCAGTCACGTTCTTAAGAATGGGCGTGACAGCCAAGATCAGGCGCTTTATGACTCTATTGGTAAAGACAACATCCAGGCATATTCTACTGCACTTCGGTGTGTTTAAAATTCAGAAAAGTTTTTTTTTTTCTTTTCTCTTCTCTTCCAGCAAAGATAACAACGGCTGTTTGGAGACATAACAGAGAGTGCTTTCACCGTGTTAGATGCGAGAAGAGCGGTTTTTTTTATTGCTTTCTTTATCTATTAATCTCTCTCTCTCTCTCTCTCTCTCTCTCTCTCTCTCTCTCTCTCTCTCTCTCTCTCTCTCTCTCTCTCTCTCTCTCTCTCTCTCTCTCTCTCTCTTCTCTCTCTCTTTACATATACATATACATACATACATATATAAATAAATAATACACACATACTCTCTCTCACACACACACACACACGCACACACACATATATACACTGAGCCAAGATGCATGACTTTCAAAAACGTGGATAACAGACTCCACACGAATAATGAAAATTATATTAGCAAAAGTCCAACATTGTTCCCTTGCTAATATAACGCATCATTATCTTTTATTTCTCGACGAGACCGGCCAATAATAATCATTACGAAGTTGGGAAAAGAAGAAAAAGCTAATGGACAAAAGGGAGTACATTTTTATAAAAAATAAATATATATATGTAAAAGGATAAAAAAAAGAAAATGGCATATATCCTGGGAATAAAGAGGAAAGAATATGAGAATGTGGGTCAAAAAGATTTGGAAATGATACAGCGAAGGAAGGAAGAAGCGAAGAAAGAAACGGAAGAAAGGAAGGAAGACAACAGGCAGAGGAGAGAGAGAAGAGAGAGAGAGAGAGAGAGGGAGAGAGAGAGAGAGAGAGAGAGAGAGAGAGAGAGAGAGAGAGAGAGAGAGAGAGAGAGAGAGAGAGAGAGAGAGAGAGAGAGAGAGAGAGAGAGGGAGAGGGAGAGGAGAGGGAGAGGGAGAGGGAGAGGGAGAGGGAGAGGGAGAGGGAGAGGAGAGGGAGAGAGAAAGGGAGAGGGGAAAGGGAGAGGGAGAAAGGGAGAGGGAGAGAGAAAAGGGAGAGGGAGGGAGAGGGAGAGAAAGGGAGGAGGAGGGAGAGGGAGAGAGAAAGGGAGAGAGAGGGAGAGAGGGAGGGAGAGGGAGAGGGAGAGGAGAGAGAAATGGAGAGGAGAGAGAAAGGGAGAGGGAGAGGGAGAGAAAAAGGAGAGGGAGGGAGGGTGGGGGGGGGTTTGAGGGCAGGGATGTAGTAAGGAGGGAAGGAAGAGAAAGGGAGAGAGGAAGAAGAGAGGGGAGGGAATGCGAGGGATGGAAGAGAAAGAATGTAAAGAAGGAAAAGAGGAAAAAATAAAGATACGGAAGGGAAGGACGAAGAAAATAAGGAACGTGGGATATAGAGAATACATTTACGGAGGAAAATGAAATAAAAACAGACATCGAATGAGAAGAACTTATATAAAAAAGAACAAGAAAGAAGGCGAAAGAGAAACAGACGAAAGGAGCGTTTACGAAGAGAAGAGAAGGGCCACGGCGCAATAATCTTCGTCAATCGAGATCCAGGAACTGAGAGAGAGAGAGAGAGAGAGGAGAGAGAGAGAGAGAGAGAGAGAGAGAGAGAGAGAGAGAGAGAGAGAGAGAGAGAGAGAGAGAAGAAAAAGAAAAGAAACTAAAGAAGAACTTATAATGGGAGGAGATAAGATAATTTCGCAAGTCACCGTGCAGCGAAATGAGGGCGAAGGTTGGGAGGAAGAAGAATTAGAAGAATTAGCTTGAGGTGGGAGGCGGGAGAGGAGGAAGGAGGAAGGAGGAGGAGGAGGAGGAGGAGTAAAGGGGGAGCGGGATAAAGTGCGGTAGAAACTCCTTAAAAATTATTAGCGAGCAAAAAAAGAGAGATTTTAAAACACGCCCGCAGCCGCTGACGGTTTCTGCTGTGTCGGTTCGAAACTGTCATAACATCGACGATTGAAAAATCTTTATTGGCAGCTGATCAAGCAAAGGGAATTATAAACACATTTCGCCGAGCAGACCACGTAAGGCGTAAGGGGGCAGTTTGTGAACCTGCCTTTAAAAGGATTCGCGCGTTGGCCGTAAATACGATGGTGTTATGCCCGTTTTCTGTGACGTCTGCAGCTTTGAGTAGGGGAGACTCTCGTAATGACACACACACACACACACACTCTCTCTCTCTCTCTCTGAATGTCTGGGTGTTTGTCAATCCGTATCTCGCTAAGTCCTCTCCTCTCCTCCCTCTCGCTAACCTTTTCTATCCTTCTCTCCTCTCCTCTCGCTCTCCCTCTATTTCTCCTTTCTCTCCTCCTCCTCCTCTCTCTATTTCTCCCTTTCCATCTCTCCTCCTTCTCTCTCTATTTCTCCCTTTCCAAATCCTCCCTCCTTCTCTCTCTATTTCTCCCTTTCCATCTAATCCTCTCTCCCCTCTTCTTTCCTCTCTCTCCATCTCCTCCCTCTCCCTCCCCTCTTCTGTTCCCCCTCTCCCTTTCTTCTCTTCTCTCTCTCCCTCCCTCTCCCAATCGCCGTCTGTTTCTCGCGTCTCGAACGGTTGGGGTATCGATTCAGCCGGCATCCAGACATGGCCTGTATGGTCCGCAAAATACCGATTCATTTGCCATTCGAGCGATGGCCGGAAGAGCCACAAGGCATAAACTGTGCTTCGTAAAAGGACATACAGCATATCAAATAATTCAGTGCGTAAGAATATCAAAAAAGGAAAGAAAAAGAAGGAAAAAACAATTCGGTGTGTAAGAATATCAAAAGAAGTAGTAGAAGAAAAAGAAGAAAAAGCAATTCGGTGCGTAAGAATATCAAAAAAGAAGAAAAAGAAAAAGAAAGAAAAGAAAAGAAAAAAAAATTCGGTGCGCAAGAATATCAAAGAAAAGGAGAAGAAGAAAAAGAAGGAGAAGAAAAAGAAGAAGGACAAAAAACCCAAAGCCGATTTGCTCCCACTATTAAACACGCCGACCATCCAAGCCCTTCAAGAAGCAGCGACTCGCACTTCGGAAACATCCAGAAGACCAGACAGTAAAACCTCTCGCGCTTATACATAGTACACTTGTTGCAGGTTCTAATACACTTGTTGCAAGGAAACAGCTGGCGATATCCTACATGTGAGAATAAGGAACCGATCCATCATCTCCTTCGCCCTTTCACCTTTCTCCCATTCCCCTCCTTCCGCTCTTCGCCCTCAACCGCTGCCCTCCCGTCTCTCTCCTTCCTTCTCCGCACGCCTCTTATTTCATCTTTTTTCCCCACTTCCCGTTCTCCTTTCCTCCTTTTGCCCTTCCTCTTCTTCTCCTTCCCTTTCCCCTTCTTCAATCCCCTCTTTCGTCTTTTTTCCTTTCCCTCCACTTCTCTCTTGCGCTCTCCCCCTTCCCCCAACTCATTTCCTTCCCCTCTCCCCTCCCATTTTCCCTCCCCACTGCCCTCATTCCCTCTTTCCCCTGCCCTCCTCCCCTCTTCTTCCCCTCCCCCTCCCCCTCCCGCCCCCAAGCTCATCAGCATGCAAGATGACCATTCCCAGGGCTCATAAGCTCCACTTCATCAACAATCAATGATAATGTAAGCAGGTCGATACACGGATGCCAAAAAAATGAAGAAAAAAACAACTGAAAAAAAAAAAAAAATGAAACAAGAAAACGAGAGAAAAAAAGGAGGAAAAACGGGATGGTGGGTGGGGTGGGGTGGGGTGGGGGGGGAGATGAGGACGAACCCGAAAGAAAAATAAAGAAAAGCAAAGGGTAAAGCAGAGGGCAAAGCTGAAAAAAAACAAGGAAAAAATGAAGCAAAAAAACATCACAGGAGGACATATTAATACCTCATCCTCAGACAAAAGAAACGAAATCTTAAGATCTATTTTTTTTTTCGTTTTCTTTAACCAAAATAGAAAGACTCTCAAAGAAAACGCATACTAAGCGTGGGAATAAATTGAAGAGTGAATGTCATAAAAAAAATAATTAAGAAAATTAAAAAAACAGCGCCCGGTCTCATCAAGCGGTGACAGCGTAGAGGTGCATGCAAATAGGCAGACACGCAAGCACACGGAACGTCTCTCCAAGCAAACGTTGGACTCATCGTAAAAAAAGGAAAAAGACCACAAAGACAAAAAGATATTTTACATTTCTTTGTCAAGCAAAAAAATATTATCAAAATTAAAACCAAATCAAGTTGAATAGAAATAAACTTGAATCAGTCCGAGTCGGGAGTCCTTAACCTGCCTCCCCCCTTTTCCCTCCCTCTCTCCCCACCTCCCCTCCGTGTAGCCTCCCCAATGCCCCCCTCCCTCCCTGTAGCTTCCCCAAGGCACCCCTCCCCTCCCTGAAGCCCCCTTAAGGCCCCTCCCCTCCCTGAAACCCCCTAAGGCCCCTGCCCTCCTCCCTGTAGCTCCCTATTGCCTCTCCTCCCCTCCCTCAGACCCCCCTCCTCCTCCCTGAACCATACCCAAGTCCCCCTCCCCTCCCTGAAGCGTCCCAATGACCCCCTCCCCGTCCCCCAAGCCTCGCCAAGGCACCCCCCTCCCTAAACCTCCAAGGCCTCCTCCGTCCCTGAAGCCTCCCCAAGGCCCCTCCCCTCCCTCCCTCCCTCTACCCAGATTACGTAACGACGGAGGAGGAGGCCCTGAGCGCTCCCGCGGCCGTCCGTCCACGAGCCACGGAGCGAGCGGCGCTAACGTGAACCCGCTGCACTGCCTTCTCCTCCTCCTCTCTTCTTCTTTTCCCCTTTTCTTCCTTCCTTTCTGATTCTTCTTCTTTTATTTATTTTTTTCCTATTATGCTTAGTCTTCCTACTCCTGTTTCTCCTTCTCTGCTTGTTCTTAATCCCTTCACCCTCTTCCTCTTCCTCCTCCGAGACCTTCCACTTTACCTTGTTTACTTCACGCCCCGAGATTTGCGTTCCGTCCCACCTCTCTTTCCCCCTTCCCTTCCCCCTTCTCATTCTCCCCACCCCCCTACCCACCCCTCCTCATCCTCACCTTCCACCCCGACTTAAGATCAATACATGGGGGTGGGGTGGGGTCAATGTTATCTCTCTCTCTCTCTCTCTCTCTTCTCTCCTCTCCTCTTTTCTCTCTCTCTCACTCTCTCTTCTCTTCTATATATATTTATCTCCTCTCTCTCTCTATCTATCTCTCCTCTTCTTCTCCCTCTCTTTCCTCCTCTCTCTCTCTCTCTCTCTCTCTTTCTCTCTCTCTCTCTCTCCCTTCTTCTCTCCTCTTTTCTCTCTCTCTCACTCTCCACTTCTCTTCTATATATCTCTCTCCTCTTCTCACTCTCTCTCTGCCTCTTGTCTTTCCTTCCCTTCTTCCTTCCTTCGCGGTATCATTTCCAAATCTTTTTGACCCACATTCTCATATTCTCTCCTCTTTATTTCCAGGATATATGCCATTTTCTTTTTTATCCTTTTATATAAATAATAATATATTATATATATATATATATATATAATATATATATATATATATATATATATATATATATTTTTTTTTTTTTTTTTTTTTTTTTTTTTTTCAATAAAAATGTACTCTCTCTCTCTTCCCCTCCCACCCATCCCCTCTCTCCCTCCCCTCCCCTCTCCCACCTCCCTCTCCCTCTCTCCCTCCTTCTCTCTCTTACAATCATTAGTGTCCAATGTCCGGTTTCCTACGGTTTCGTGAGCTCATCGGCACGGCGCGGCGACCGAATCGTGACGGGGAAAGGGAAAGTGGGAAAGGCACGGGAAAGGGGGCATAAAGGGAAAAGGGGGAGAAAGGGAAATGGGGCATAAAGGGAGAGAAAGGGAAATGGGGCATAAAGGGAGAGAAAGGGAAATGGGGGCATAAAGGGAGAGAAAGGGAAATGGGGCACATAAAGGGAGAGAAAGGGAAAAGAGAGAATAAGGGGCATGAAGGGAAAAGGGAGAGAAAGGGAAGAGGAAGAAGCAGATGAAGAGGACGAACGAGGAAAGAGGGAGTAAGAAGGATAAGGGGAAAAGACGGAATGAGGAAGAACAAGAGAGCAGGGAGGAGATGAGGGAAAGGGAAGAGGCACAGAGAGGAGAGGAGGCAGAGAATGGGGATTAAGGGAAGGGGGAGAGGCAAAGAAAGGGAAAGGGGCAAGGGATAGGGCAAAGAAAGGAAAGGCAAGGGAAAATGGGGAGGAAGCAAGAGGAACAGTTAAGGCAAGAGAAGGGGTAGAGTTAAGGGAAGAGAAGAGGCAAGGGAAGAGTAAGAAGCAAAGGAAGAGGGAGACGCTAGGAAAGGGGATAAGTTAAGGGAAGAGTAAAAGACAAAGGAAGAGGAAGAAGCAAGGAAAGAGGAAGAGGTAATGGAAGAATAAGAAGCAAAGGAAGAGGAAGAAGCAAGGAGAGAGGAGGAGACAAACGAAGAGTAAGAAGCAAAGGAAGAGGAAAGAAGCAGAGAGAGAGGAAGGAGTAAAGGAAGAGTAAGAAGCAACGGAAGAAAGAAGACAAAGGAAGAAGGGAAGGGGGAAGAAGCTGGTGCAAGGGCGGCGGCAGGGGATGGGCGCCGCTAAGCAAACACTTTAGGTCTACCTGTGTGTGCCGTCGTAATTACACCCTGTGGGGAAGTAGGTCCCTCTGGATACACAACCAGAAAACACCCCAAGGTAATCACTGCGATCTACATAGTGCGTCCAAACACAATAAAAAAAAAAAAAAAAAAAAAAAAAAAAAAAAATTAGGTACACAGATAGACTGACATAATAAAAAAATAATAATAATAACAATAACAGACAGAAACAGACAAGATACACCAACACCTACACAAACTCTCACTCCCTCCCTCTCCCTATCCCTCTCCTCTCACTTCCCTCTCCTCATCCTCGTCCTATCCTCTTCCTCACTCCCTTCCTCCCTACCTCCACACCCCTCCCTATCCTCTCCCCTCCTCCCCTCTCCTATCCTCTCCCTCATCCCTCCTCCCTCCCTCCCTTCCTCCCCTCCTCCCTCCCTTCCTCCCTCCCCCTCCCTCCTCCTCCCTCCCTGTCCCCCCCTCTCGCAACCAATCTCCGAAGTACAGGCGCGTGATCCTCATGAAAGCCGACATTTTCGGAGCGGGAGTCGCGGCGTTTGAATGGCTTCTTTGACGCGTCCTTGGCTCGCCTGGGAACCTCCGCCGACCCCGGTCACCCTACGAGGCCGTCTCTCGCGATGGCGAGGGGAAGGGTTATGGTTGTTGGTGGCGGGGGGAGTGGTGCTGGTAGGGTGGAGGGGTGGAAGGTGGGGTGGTGGTAGTGGTAGGGTGGTGGTATGGTGGTAGGGTGGTGGTGGGGGTAGTGGTGGGGGTGGGGGTGGTGGAGTAGTGGTGGTGGTGGCGGTTGTTGTAACAACAATGCTGCTATTACTACAGAATAATAACAATGAAAACCATAATGGCAGCAAAAGCTACAACTCCAACAACAGCAAGAGAAACCGATGATAGTAATGATAATGACCAATGATAAATTTATTACAATTATCATCTATTTATCATCATCATTATTAATAATAATAATGATGATGATAATAATAATAATAACAAATTTATCATCGGTCATCATCATTACAATCATCAGCACCGTCATGATAATTCCAGAAGACAATAGTACGTAACTACAACTAGTACAAATAATAATAACAAAAATATACATCATCATCACAACCATCACCACAAAATCAGCGCCGCCAATACACGAAACAACAACAACAACAAGACCTGTAACAACAACACTCGATGGCAATAACCACAGTATCCGTGACAGAACCACCAGGAGCACAGGACGGCGACGCTCGGATGCTGGTGCCATCATCGTTCACGGGAGCGGTACTCTCTCGCAGCCCCTGTTGGCGCGACTGGAACCGCCGCCACTAACCTGTGAGCTTCGGCACTACAACGCGAAGGAAGGAGAAGAAGAAGAAAAAAAAGGAAAAAATGGCGGAGAGGAAAAGGAAAACAGTAGGAAGGGAAAGAGAGGGAAAGCAGGTAGGGAAAGTAGGTAGGGAAGGAGAGGAAACGCAGGTAGGGAAGGAGAGGAAAAGTAGGAAGGGAAGGAGAGGGAAAGTAGGAAGGGAAGGAGAGGAAACACGCGCAGGTAGGAAAGAAGGAGAGGAAAAAGTAGGGAAGGAGAGGGAGGAGAGGAAACGTAGGAAGGGAAGGAGAGGGGAGGAAAAGGAGAGGGAAAGTAGGAAGGGAAGGAGAAGAGAATGGAGAAAACAGGCCAGGGAGGAAGAAAAGAACGAAATGAAAACGGCGAATTCGAAGTACTGGTTGTAGTAATAGTAGTAGTAGGAGATGGAGTGAGAGTAAAAATAACAACCGTAATAATAGCAATAGTAGTAATAGTACTACAGGTAGTAGTAGTAGTAATAATAGTAGTAGTAGCAGTAGTAGCAGCAGCTGCAGTAACAGCATTATCATTATCATTATTATAATAGTAGTAATAGTAGTAGCAGTAGTAATAGTATAGTGGTAGTAGTGGTGGTGGGTGGTGGTGGTGGTGGTGGTGGTGGTGTGGTAGTAGTAGTAGTAATAGTAATAGTAGTAGTAGTAGTAGTAATAGTAGTAGTAGAAAGTAGTAGTAATAGTAGTAGTAGTAATAGTAGTAGTAGTAGTAGTAGTAGTAGTAGTAGTAGTAGTAGTAGTAGTAGTAGTAGTAGTAGCAGCAGCAGCAGCAGCGCAGCAAGCAGCAGCAGCAGCAGCAGCAGCAGCAGCAGCAGCAGCAGCAGCAGCAGCAGCAGCAGCATTATGATGATAATCATTATCTTTATCATTATTATCATTAGTAGTAGTAGTAGTAGTAGTAGAGCATTATTAATATTATCATTATCATCATCAGCAGCAGCATTATTATTATTATTATCATTATCATTAGTGGTAGTAGTAGGAGCATTATTATTATTATTAGTAGTAGTAGTAGTAGTAGTAGTAGTAAGTAGTAGTTAGTAGTAGTAGTAGTAGTAGTATTAGTAGTAGGAGCAGTAGTAGTAGTAGTATTAACAGCATTATTATTATTATGATCATTATCATCGCCCTTATTATCATTACCATTATCATTATAATCATTATCATTATCATTATAATCATTATCATTATCATTAGTAAGTAGTAGTAGTAGTAGTATCAGTATCAGTAGTGGTAGTATCTGGTAGTGACAGCGGCAGCGAAAACGGAGGTCATCAACCCCGATCCACAACCAGCATAAAAAATATATATAAACAAAACGGGGGAAAAAAGAAGCCCAGACTAGGCCTAAAGTTACATTACGGCTTTTTTCCCCACCTGATCTTCTTTCGTGCGGATGGCGGCGAGACAGAGAGAGAAAGAGTGGAGTGGCTGGAAGAGGATGAGGAGGAAGAGGAGGAGAAGGGAGATGTGAAAATAGATGGAGGAAGAGGGACGAGGAGTGAGAACAGGTTGGAGAGAGGTTAAACATGGAGAAGAAGAGGAGCAAGCAAGGAGAGAAGAAAAAGAAGAATGGTAATGAAGAAATAGATAGATAGATAGATAGAGATAGATAGATAGATAGATAGATAGATAGAGAGAGAGAGAGAGAGAGAGAGAGAGAGAGAGAGAGAGAGAGAGAGAGAGAGAGAGAGAGAGAGAGAGAGAGAGAGAGAGAGAGAGGAGAGGGAGGAGAGGGAGAGAGGGAGAGGAGAGAGAGAGAGAGAGAGAGAGAGAGAGAGAGAGAGAGAGAGAGAGAGAGAGAGAGAGAGAGAGAGAGAGAGAGAGAGAGAGAGAGAGAAAGAAAGAGAAAGAAAAGAAAGAAAGAAAGAAAGAAAGAAAGAAAGAAAGAAAGAA
>NW_020872372.1:70000-75000 GCF_003789085.1 Penaeus vannamei | reverse complement strand
ACACATACAGACACACACACAGACACACGCGCACGCACATAAAATTCTGACAAACATGTGTTCACCAGACCATAATGTCGTATCATGTGTCAAACTTGTTTCTCTGCCATAGTATCTTTTTCTTTTAAACTCTACCTTTTCAGGCGACGCTTCAACATAGGCGGTCAGTCGGACAACTCCTGCGTTTGGCTCCACAAACCAACAAACAGGCTGCATATACATAGCTCGATTATCATCATTTTGCTTCAACAATCAGCAACGAAAACGCGACCAGTCTTCACAGAAAACGGACACAAGACTCACTCGCGCTGGAGAAAATGTGATTCGCCTGCGATACGAAAGGGGTAACTCGTCCTTTCTCTCTTACTTTCACTTTCCCGACAAACCCTGAGGAAAAGCGAAGTCTACCACACTATTCATACAACTCGGATTTATTTAGCCGATGAACTTTTATCAAACATTAGCCGGTTCAGCGCGCAGCTGGTGAGGTCTCAGCAACCGCAGAGAAAACGTAGCAGCCCATTGATCACCGAATTCCTCATTCATGTGCTGAACACGTCCTTTAACTGCGGCTCCACAGCGAGCACGGCTTCACCCAGCCTCAAAAGAACTCCTTGGCTGAATGACGGAACGAAATCAATAACCCGACCAAACAGCTGATCAATTCTGCGAGGAGGTTCGGTGTCATTCATCTGAATAAATCAGAATACATCGACATGACCCATATTTCAGTGTTATGCATATGATGTATAATTCAACAGCACAAAACCTATTGGTGAAATCTATATGCGAAGTACAGAGAGCTGCGAAGGTTCCTCATCTGAGCACAAGTGTCCTGGCGTGATATACAGCAGGGTTTTTTTCCTACACTCCAATCAATCCAAGACCACAAAACTAAAATCAAATACAACGACCGTCGGAGTACCACCACATGACCTACTCTCCTTGTATCAACTGCGAGACCCAAGTCCCGTTACAGAATTACTTAAGAATCACCTACGAACACCCTTGCGCTCCGACTACCCTTCTCCCACAAGCCCAAGTCACCGGGATCACCAGCGACAACAATCCTCAGTTGCAGTTATGAGTCACGCGTCCACGTCGGACACTCGGCCCAGTGAGACGACTTCCATCTCGTGGTTATCGGCCGAAGACGCCAACCATACTTGACACTCCAGACATGTGGTGCAAGTTTCTTTTTTCTGTGGCGCTCCTCTTCCCCATGACCCCTCCCGCTCCCCCTCCTCTTCCCGCCATGCTTCATTCCTCTCCCTTCCCCATCTCGTCCCTCTCTGAACTTCCAATGCTTCCCTCTCCCCCTTTCGTCCCTCTCCCCATGGCCATGCTTCATCCCTTTCCCTCCAGCCCCTCTCTGCTTCCATCGCCATGCTTCCCTCCCTTCTCGTCCCTCCCCGTCGCAATTCTCCCCCCCCCTCTCTCTTCCCTCTCTCCTATGTCATGCTTCATCCCTCTGCCATGGCCATGCTTCATCCCTCCCCCACTCGTCCCTCTCCCCCTGGCCATGCTTCATCCTCCCCACTCGTCCTCTCCCATGCCATGCTTCATCCCTCCCCACTCGTCCCTCTGCCCATGGCCATGCTTCATCCCTCCCCCACTCGTCCCTCTCCCCATGGCCATGCTTCATCCCTCCCCCACTCGTCCCTCTCCCATGGCCATGCTTCATCCTCACCGCTCCCATCATGCCATCGTCCCTCTCCCATCCAGTCGTCCCCATGGCCATGCTTATCCCTTTCCTCGCCCCTCTCTATCCTCGCCATGCCCCTCCCTTCTTGACCCCCTCGCCCCTCTCTGCTTCCTACTTGTACGCGAGGGCAATGCGAAAATGCTTCATTTACATATAGAAACGCACATACACATTGCGACACAGGGACAGGCTACTGCGCCCCCCCCCCAACCTGCAACCCCGTGGTACACCTGCACGTTAGCATATGACTGATGTTCCTGCACGTGCTCCGCTAGCATGTGGCGTGCGTTGCGGGCCTGGACTTTCTCTCGCCTGCTACACCTGCGGCTCGCAGTCGGTTATTCCGACGAACGAGTGGCCCTTTTTGCTTTCTGGGAATCGCTCGACAAACCATTATCTTTCTTTACATCCGTTTATTAGTCTTTTCTGAGTATTTTCTTTTATAAATAAAGTACGAATTGGAAACAAATATGCCGTGGCATACACCCTCCCCCACGAAGGCCGGACGTAAACACCAGTTCCAGCAGCACAGATCTTTCATGTCAATAGTTAGCAGAGAGATGTGACGTGTTATTTGGAAGCTCCTCGCAAGATCGAGCGAAGAATGCAAGGTCAATAAAGTGGTTTTCAAGACTCCATTTGACGGCGGCTGCACCAACATTAACTTTTGACAGCGAAACGGCCTCGCTCGTTTAATGAATCGCCAGGTAAGTGCCAAAATAATTAAACTAGAATTGTAAATGTCAAGTCAAACAACTGCTTTACCGACCAGACCGACAACGACGACACCATCTGAAGCGACCAAGGAACATCATAACCATCGGAGGACAGGTATAACACACAGACGCACACAGGTACACGCAACAAACACCCAACAAACAATTCATCATACGTTTACCAAACCATGTAAGTGCATGACGGGCTTCCTGTTCGTACAAGAAACACAGAGCGCGTGCTCAACTACCGCGACAGTGTGGGCGTGTCCTTAGCCATTGAGTCCGATAGACGCAGCGTAAATGCAGGACCTCAATAAAAATGTAAAAAAAAGGGACAGAGGAAGAATGACGTGGGGAGGTGGGGGGAGGGGGGGCAACAAACAACACTGGACCTGGCTTTTTATGAGGTCCGTGTCCCTCCTCGATCCGACAACAAGAGCCTGACTTCCGGTCGATGCCATGGGGTTGAGGGGGGAAGGGGGAGGGGGGAGGGGGAGGAGAAGAGAGAAACAGGACAGTGTTTGCGAGATGAAAACCCCCGCGGGGAAGCTGTGCGTCGTCGCTGGATACGGCCAGCGAGGCGTCGGTTCTCCTCGCCAGTGGTACCAACACCTCTGCGAAGGAACGAAGGATCTTGGCACGCGCGGAGCCATCGAACAGACATCACTCGAGAGACGCAGCTCGCGGGAGTCGGCAGCTTCAACATTGCACCAGCTGGGATTAAGTAAACATATTCTCTCTCTCCTCTCTCCTCTCTCTCTCTCTCTCCCCATTCTCAATTTCTCTCTCTCTCTCTCTCTCCTTCTTATCTAGCTATCTCTCCATCGACCTCCGCCCGCCACCAATAACGGCGACCCACACCCATTTAACAGCACCTACACGATCGCACGCGCACAAAACACACACACACACACACACACACACACACACCACACACACACCACACACACACACACACACACACGCACACAACACCACCACACAAACTCTCCCATACAACCCCACACACGCGCATTCTTTTATTTATGACCTCGTTACGCCAATCCCCGATGTCTAATGGGGCGAACACGTCCCCCTGATGATGCCTGCCCGCTCCGCCCCGCGCCGCCCAACCTGCCGACGCCGCTCCGAATGGCTCGAGGACTCTTTCCTCTTCCTCTCGTTCTTGGAGATAGCTCTGTCCTAATTCAAATTTCCCTTTCTCTTTCTCTCTCTCTTATTATCTTACGCTCTAACTGGTTATCTCTCTCTCTCTCTCCCTTCTCCCTTCCTCTTTCTTTTCTCTCTCTTCTTCCTCCCTCCCTCTCCTCTCCCTCTGTTCTCTCTCGTCTCTCTCTGCCTTCTTCTCTCCTCGTCTTCTCTGCTCTCTCTTCTCGTCCTCGTCTTTCTCTCTGCTTCTCTCTCGTCTTTCTCTGCCTCTTCTCTCCCTCGTTCTCTCTGCCTCTCTCTCTCTCTCTCTCTCTCTCTCTCTCTCTCTCTCTCTCTCTCTCTCTCTCTCTCTCTCTCTCTCTCTCTCTCTCTCGCTCCCCCCCCTCTCTCTCTCTCTCTCTTCTCTCTCTCTCTTCTTTCTTTCCTCGCTCCCCTCTTCCTCTCTCTCTCCTCTCTCTCTCTCTCTCTAACCTGCCTCTCTCTCTCCGCCGGCCTCTCCTCCCCCACACGAGAGACCCAGTCCGCCCAAACTAACGCAGCTGTGGCGTTTGCGCGAAGAAAAAGTCAAAAGTCATATTACTGATGATCGCCCCCCTACCTCCTTCCCCTTCCCCTACCCCTGCCCTGCCCTACCGCCACCGTTACCCTCCCCCCGCTTCCCCTTCCCCTACCCACTCCCCCCGCCAAACCGTTCTCGCTAACTCCATTACATACATTGATGCGCAAGTACAGTGAGAGGGTTAGGTCACAAGGGAGGGAATGGGGGGGGAGGGAGGGAAGGGGGAAGGCGTAGGGGAAGTGTAGGGGGAAGGAAGGGGGGGAAGGTGTAGGGGAAGGGAAGGTGAGAAGGTGTGGGGGAAAGGGGAGAAGTGTGGGGGGAAGGGGGAGAAGGTGTGGGAGGGAGGGAGGGAGGGGTTGAACGGTGTAGGAGGGAGGGAAGGGGAGAAGGTGTAGGAGGGGAGCCTTGGGGGGGCGGGGGAGTGATTCTTAAAGTCAAGGATAAGAATGATCTTATTAACCCCTTTTTCCTGCTTACCTTTTTTCATAATGGGACAGAGTAACGAATTCAATTCCATTCTCTTCTTCTCTCACCTCCAATTACAAGGTATGTAACCTTGGAAGGAATTAGTGACGTCATAATCAACCTAAACAAACACCCCTACGGCAGCTTCCTAAAACGGACCAGCTCGCAAATACCCAAACAAAGAACGCAACATCTTATTACAAAAATAAACAAATATACAAACAGATAAATAAACAAACAGGAAAATAACATCATCAGCAGCGCCGTCGTCGCACACAAAACATCAATCGAGGACCGAGACAACCCTCTCCCCCCTCCTCCCCTTCCTTCCCCGCCTCCCCCACCTTTCCCTCACCTCGCCGTTCCTTCCCCACCTTCCCTCTCTTCTCTTCCTTCCTCCCCCTCC
>NW_020872372.1:57500-60000 GCF_003789085.1 Penaeus vannamei | reverse complement strand
CATTCTCAAATAAATATAAAAAAGTATGACTCATACACAGATCAATACTGCACTATAAAATAAATATATGATAATTGGTATCTTTTACAATAATTAATGCAGTATCAATGATACTCTGACAGATATTAAAAAGCTGATGTATGCATAAGCTTGCAAGATTATTAGTGCCTTGCTGTTAATTGTGTCTTGACTGTTCATTTCAACATTTCTTTCAATTACGACACAAAAATAGGGAAAAACTCAAAAATAAGTTTATTTAAAGGCCCAGAAATGATAATGAAAGCCTTTTGCAGCATCATGAAATTAATTAAAATGGAAATTCAGTTGCATCAAAGACTCTTCCAAGCCCTAATTTTCTAACCTTGTTTATACACTGAGATGAACAAAGTGATTCCATCACTCAATTTTCCTTCCCAGCTGATATACAAACAAATTAGCATGGTACTTATAGCAAGCAAACCTTAAAGTATGATAGCATCTGTTTACCTAAAGACAAAAACAAACCAAAATACACACCCAACAAAACTACTACAAACTGAGGTATTATGACAATCTGTTACCCAATACCTTCAAAACACCTTTCAGTTGTGCGCTTCCAGACCTATTCAAGTAAATGAAATTTGTGATTTGACAGAAAAATAGCATACAATGTTTCAAAAACCAGTTATATTCTCTAATTCTCATTAACTGAATTGAAGATCTGTCTTTCTATGTTTGACAAGTGAAGGAACCAAACCACAAGTTGACCTTCTAAATGTATCACAAACTTCAACATTCAATCATGAGTTCAAGCAACAGCAACATCACTCCTAGAAGCTGCAGTCAATCAACCAATTACTCTTTCCAACTATCCATTTCAGGTCATGTATCCCAAGAACATCACTTGGTGACAAGCAAGTTCACTCCAAATTCAAGCAAATTTAATTAAGGAATCAGCTGAACAAGTTTAATCTGCCTTAACACCTCTAAAAAGAGCTCCCATTGAGCGTTATTGATTACTAATGCTTTAAAGCTTAAACAAAAGCCCCCCGGGAGTGTGGCAGGTGTCAGGGAATGTGTCAGACAGTGAGTGGCTGTGGGGGTCAACTTGGCCTGCATGAGGAGCACAACATGAGCAAGCTATCCGCCGTGTTGCCTGCTTAGTCGTCTGTCAAGGTCAGGTTGGATTGCCTCACAGCCCCATCGACCAGGGGCTTTCCGCTCGTCTCTCTACAGCAACTTTCAATCCTGACCACCAACATGCCATCAACAGTGTTTTAAAAAATCGTAGGATGCCGCACAGCCCATTTTGCCATTGGTATGTGGTGGCTCAATTGCATAAAAAGCGACTAAACGACTAGAGAGCAACTCGCCTCTCTCTCTTGCTCTCTTCACTCACACGACCTGACGTCACCATCCCAGCACTGGCACCTTTTCAACAGCAATTTTTTCCCTTATTTTAAATGGAAACGCTCTCGAAAAGTACCCAGTTTCCTTCTACGGACACTTATACACCTCTCTTCACATACAAGAAAGGCTAAAAAGCCCTCGGCGCTGTTAAAAAGAGCAAAAACCGAGCACGACACTCACCACCTCTAGGCTCGCCATCCTCCCAAGGTTCTCGATAAACAAATGTGACGTCACGAAGGCACAACATCGCCGTGTTAGTGACGGTTTTTAAGGCGAGTTTGCCATATTCAAATTAAAAATCGTCGCGATTGCAACACTCTCGATTAATTAGAGTCGGCTAATCACCCAGCTACTGCATTCTTAGTGACTTTCATTGATAATTCACAGCAAGTTACATTGGAGAGCGCGATCAGCTGGTGCCTCCGGCTGATCCCGCAACTCATGTAAATATTAACATGACAACAACATCCAATCTCAGTTAATTATAACATTTCGACTCCCTAAATTACCTAATTCAATTATTCTCACGAATCAACAACCCATCATCCAAGCCGAATAAAACCGACATCCTCTCCTTAACTCGAAAAATAAAGGAGGAGGGTAACTTGAGTGGAAATGATGAGCCATGTGTTGGAGGTGCGGCTGAGGTTCCTTTGGTGGTGATATTGGCACCCGTTATCACAGGGATACTCAAACTGAAACTGAAACTGAAACTTGAACTAATTTTAAAAATTGATTTGTGACTGAAACCGAAGCTGAATTCAAATATGAAAGTGTTTCTATGAGTAAAACAACAGCTGAAACTGAGACTGAAACTGAAACTGAAACTGGTGCCACTTTCAGTTGGCACCACCATATGCCTTTTTTATCATTGTATGAGTGAAGAATAAACTTTCTCCTAGATAATGCACCGCTGTTATGCTTCTGGAGCCTCCTAAAGCAGGTGGAAAAGCGTTAATAAAATGTGATGTAATATAATACTAGCTGTAAACTTTTGCTTACTAATATTGTATTTTCTTAGCATGATAATACATTAGATATGCTCGAATATCATACACGTCACGTCAGTTGCCCTACTTTACTTTTAGTTTTCATAGATAGTTCTACAAAT
>NW_020872372.1:35000-47500 GCF_003789085.1 Penaeus vannamei | reverse complement strand
CAGTCTCAAAATACTAAATATCTAATGTCTAGAGTTATTTTCGTCGAAATAGTCTCAAAACATTTATGGATTTTGTTCTTCTTGTGTAACCATTGGCATGATAAATTATTTTTTCGTTGAAATGGTCTCAAAATATTAGATCTTTAACCTCTAGTGTGATAAGTTATTTACGGCGAAGGAGTCTCAAAACATTATATATCTCGACTCCAGCGTGACCTGTTCCTTTTCTGCGAAATACTCTCAAAACATTATGGATTTTATTATTGTGTAACCCCTGGCGCGACTGTTCTTCTTTTTCTTTTTCTTTTCTACTTCTCTTCTTCTACTTCTTCTTCTTCTTCTCTTCTACTTCTACTTCTACTTCTACTTCTTCTTCTTCTTCTTCTTCTTCTTCTTCTACTTCTACTTCTACTTCTACTTCTACTACTTCTACTTCTACTTCTACTTCTACTTCTACTCTCTACTTCTACTTCACTTCTACTTACTTCTACTTCTTCTTCTACTTCTACTTCTACTTCTACTTCTACTTCTACTTCTTCTCTTCTACTTCTACTTCTACTTCTACTTCTCTTCTGCTTCTTCTTTCTACTTCTTCTTTCTTCTTCTTCTTCTTCTTCTTCTTCTTCTTCTTCTTCTTCTTCTTCTTCTTCTCTTCTTCTCCTTCTCTCTTTCCTTCTCCTTCTCCTTCTCCTTCTCCTTTCTCCTTCTCCTTCTCTTTCTCCTCTCTTCTACTTCTACTTTCTACTTCTACTTCTACTTCTGCTTCTGCTTCTTCTCTTCTTTCTTCTTCTCTTCTTCTTCTCCTTCTTTCTTTCTTTCTTGGCGAAATAATCCCAAAACATGGATATTATCGGATATTATACATGGACTGTGTCCTTGTCTGACTAGGCTGTCGATAACCATTTCTAATAATCGGGAAAAATTTCTTGACATTCGGCCAACACGAGCGATAATTTTCCTTGGGGGGGAGGGAGGGATATCGATAAAGAAACAAGAAAAAAATAAGAAAACAAAAAAATAGTCGAATATTTCCACTGGATTCTGTTTTCTCACGCGTTTATTTTTCCTCCTGTTTTTTTTTTTTTTTTTTTTTTTTTTTTCTTGTGTCTCAGATTCTTCCATTGGGTATTATCTTTTATTTTGCTTTTATTTTTCAATTTCTTATTTTTTCATGTCTCAGATTCTTCCACTGGATTTTATTTTATCTCCTGCTTTTTACTTTTCATTCTGTTTTATATTTTTCATGTGCTTCAGATTCTTGTTTTTTGTTTTTCATACTGTTTTATTTATTTATCTTTTTTTTCATATGTCTTAAATTCATCCAATAGATTTTGTTTTATATCCTGTGTTTATTTTTTATCCTGATTTTTTTTTTTTTTTTTTTTTTTATTAGATTCTTCCACTGGAATTCATTTTATCTCTTGCTTTTTACTTTTCATCATTTTCTTCGTATTTTCATATGCCTTTAATTCTTCCATTGGATTTGATTTTATCTCACTTTTATTTACCTTTTTTTCGTTTTTTCATGTTTTCATTGTTTTATCTCGTTTTTATTTTTCATCCTTCCTTTTTCATCTTTATTTCATATGTCTTCCTGCGTGATATTACGTAAGACGAGCAGTTCGTTAATACGCGTTTACAACCCGGCCATTCGGGCTACGGTAAGTGTATGTGAAGGAATGTGAAAAAACGTTGAATAGAACTGACTATTTCTCCAGCTTGTTTCTTCCTATCACTGCACATCGATAAACAGGAAATGATAAGCAGGAAAGGGGGAAGAGGGGAGAGCAAACAGGAAGAGAGAGAAAAGAGAAAGGGAAGAGAGGAAGGAAGGAATTGAAGATAAAGATAGGTCAGTGGCATTGCATGAGCATGGGTGCAATGTAATTGCAAAAGCTCTCGTATGTATGGTAGTATTTGAGACAAGCGACTTGAAATTTTCACGCTAACACACACACACGCGCGCACACACACACACACACACACCACACGCGCACACACACACTCACACGCACGCACGCACGCACGCACGCACACCACACACACCACACACACATACACACACACACACACACATACATTTGCATCTTATTACGAATATATGAGAATCCTATTCTAAGTTTGTTATTATCGCTTTTATTACTATTATTGTTATCCTCAATGCCATTATCATTATTGCTATTATCATGTATCGGTTTATACAGACTGCCCGAGAGGGGAGGCTAAGGAAGATAGCATGGAAAGGGGAAAGAAAATGGAAAGAGGGAGAAAGAGAGGGGAAAAGAGGGCTTAATGAGATGTAGGAGATGGTGAAGGGGAAACGGAGGGGACTTAGAGAGGAAACGAGATGAGGAAGGGACAAGGAAGAGGAGCTAAGAGAAGGAAGGAGGAAGAGGGAGAGGGAGAGAAGGGGGCTAAGGAATCGAAGGAGTGAGGGAGTTCAAGAAGGAAGTGAGAGATGCAGGAAGTGAAGTGGGAGAGTAGGAGTGAATCTGAGGGAGATTTGGGAGTGAGAGGGAGTGGCTGACCGTGAGAGGGAAAGGGGAAGCGAAAGGTGGAAGAAGGGGAATGAAAGATGAAGAGAGGATTACCATTTTATTCTTAGAATTTCCTGGGGTGACACTCGTATCTATATATAGATATACATATACATATATACATGCAGATAGAACGAAGGGAAGGGCAAGAAAACACTCGAATATTAAGGCCTTTTAGTTTTATTGCACCTCCAGGACATAAAGTACAGAAGATATGTATATAGAGGTGTATATATAAATATGCTGAGCTGTCAGGTCATATCAGTGATTGAACCTACAGCGCCCGTGGCTAGTTCGGGACCCCCACCCCCCCCCCACCCCCACCCCACCCCGTCATGGTGTTCGTTTTATTTGTTGATTGTATTAACGCCGCCCCTACCTTTTCTCGTGGGGCCTCGCTTAATGGTGGAGGCATGGGACCACTTAGGGAGGAGGCCGTCGTGTGGACGTGGACAACGAAGGAGGTCCCTTTCTCACGGTGGCTGGAAGGGGGGAAGGGTCGTTTGTGAAGTCCTCGTCCTGTCTCGCCTTTGTTTATACTTCGTTGAAGCCGCTGGCGAAGAAGCCTGTCGTGGTTCGACCTCTTTGTCCTTACGATATCTCCGATTTTCTTTCTCGTAATGGTAGCTATTTTGTTTATGTGTTCCGCCGCTCTTTGAACCCCGAGTGTGGGATGATTAGTCGAGTTGGGGCCTTGCGGGGCGTCACTTTTTCTATGCTTCGTGCCTAAGGGGGGGGGGGGGGGGAGAAGGCGAGCAGGTAACGGAGGCGGTGAAGAGTGATCTCATGTTGCAATTCCTCCTCTAGGAACTCCGGGGTTGCAGACTCTGAGCACGCCCTTTTTTTTTTTTTTTTTTTTTTTTTTTTTGTCCTGTTGTGGCGGATGAAGAATGAATGGCGTCGTTTTTTGTTCGTGGGATTCTGTACGTCGGGTCTTCTGTGAATCACAATGTCGAGGAACGGATTCTTGTTCATTTCTTTTTTTTCTGTGTATGGTGGGATACACTTCAACTGGAGGAGGAGGAGGAGGAGGAGGAGGGAGGGAGGAGGAGGGAAGATGAGGAGGAGGAAGGAAGAGGAGGAAGATAATGAGAGGGAGGAGGAGGAGGAGGTGGGATAAACACTGCGTTCAGCCTTCGGTGGAGACTCTGGAAGTTCGTCCTCGTCGTCACCACGGCGGGGGCGTCGTCCGCATATCGCACATATACGACATTATTCCCCAAGACACTTTTTGTAGTGGTCAGGTTCGAGGGTTTTCCTGAGCAGCGAAGCAAGCGACTGCCGTAAGTGGTGAGCGCCAAAGCAGAGGGCCTGGATTGGCTCACATCTTTCCACTGCTTTCTCCCCCCCCTTCCCCATCCTTCTCTGCCCCCTTCCTCCACTCCCTCCCCCCTTTTCTCACTCCTCTGTTTTTTGTGTGTGTTTTGTGTGAGTGTTGCGTGTGAGTTTGTTTGTGTGTGTGTGTGTGTGTGTGCTGTGTGGTGTGTGTGTGTGTGTTGTGGTGTGTGTGTGTGTGTGTGTGTGTGTGTGTGTGTGTGATTGATAGTGATGAGGTTCTATCGCATCCGCAAGCTCGCTCGCGCAAGGTTCCTTTATCGAGAAGCTTATACCGCACGCAGGTTCCAACACCCTACCACTCGCCTAGAGTTGGTTGCAGAAGTGACGAGAATCTCGAGAGCTATCTTATGTCCGACTACTGCTCTGTAAACCAGAAATCTCGTGCGAATGAACACTGTGTGTGGTGTCCTATATATGTATTTATGCGCTTGTGTTTAACAGCATGTATTTGTGTGCTTGTGCGAGTGTGTGCGCGTCGCGGCGTTTGTGTGTGTGTGCGTGCGTGTCGTGTGTGTAATCTTCGTCTCAGAATCTTCACCGTGGGTCATCCGAGGTACATATTAAGAGATGAGAATAGTGTTCTTTTGAGAAGGTGAACCGGTATGAGTGCGAACTGACACAGTAGAGAGAACGAAAAGGGAGAGAGCATCAAGCAGGCAGACGTACCACTGAACAGACGGATAAACGAGACGCGGACGGAGCGACATAGTTTCCTGCACACAGTATTGATATGTGCACTCGCACAACACAGCAAATACATGTGTTAACAACACACAACGCGCCATAAATACTATATATAGCACACACACAGTGTTCATTCGACAAAATGTTGAAAAGAGTATGAATAAAAATGATGATCTTCATAGTGCAAACGGTGAATACATGTACTGTTGAGATATTCATTCTCATTCATACCTTTTCAAACACACACACACACACACACACACACCACACACACACACACACACCCACACAACACACACAACACACACACACACACACACACCACAACGCACACCCACACACACACCACACAAACAAACTCACACGGAATGGGGCACACGAATAACACTCACACAAAACACAGCACAAAACAGAGGAGTTGAGAAAAGGGGGGGAGGGAGTGGGAGGGGGCAGAGAAGGAGTGGGGAAGGGGGGGGGAGAAAAAGAGTGAGGAAGAGTGTGAGTCCATCCAGGTCCTTGCTTTGGGCTCACCACTACGGCAGTCCTTGCTTTCGCTGCTCAGGAAAACCCTCGAAACTGACCACTACAAAAATGTCTTGGGGAACAATGTCGTATATTTGCGATATGCGGACGACGCCCCGCCGTGGTGACGACGAGGACGAACTTCCAGAGTCTCCACCGAAGGCTGAACGCAGTGTATCCCACCTCCTCCTCCTCCTCCTTCTCATTATCTTCCTCCTCTTCCTCCTCCTCCTCATCTTCCCTCCTCTCCTCCTCTTCCTCCTCCTCCTCCTCCTCCTCTCAGTTGAAGTGTATCCCCCATACACAGAAAAAGAAATGAACAAAATCCGTTCCTCGACATTGTGATTCACAGAAGACCCGACGTACAGAAATCCCACGAACAAAAACGACGCCATTCATTCTTCATCCGCCCACAAACAGGACAAAAAAAAAAAAAAAAAAAAAAAAAAAAAAAAAGGGGCGTGCTCAGAGTCTGCAACCCCGGAGTTCCTAGAGGAGGAATTGCAACATGAGATCACTCTTCACCGCCTCCGTTACCTGCTCGCCTTACTCCCCTCCCCCCCCCCCTTAGGCACGAAGCATAGAAAAAGTGACGCCCCGCAAGGCCCCAACTCGACTAATCATCCCACACTCGGGGTTCAAAGAGCGGCGGACACATAAACAAAATAGCTACCATTACGAGAAAGAAAATCGGATATTGTAAGGGCAAAAGGTCAAACCACGACAGACTTCTTCGCCAGCGGCTTCAACGAAGTATAAACAAAGGCGAGACAGGACGAGGGACTTCACAAACGACGAATCGACCCCTTACCCCCCCTTCCAGCACCGTGAAGGGACCCCCTTTCCTCCCCACGTCCACACCGACGGCCTCTCCCTAAGTGGTCCCATGCCTCCACCATTAAGCGAGGCCCCACGAGAAGGTAGGGGCGTTAATACAATCAACAAATAAACCGAACACCATGACGGGGTGGGGTGGGGTGGGGTGGGGGTCACGAACTAGCCACGGGCGCTGTAGGTTCAATCACTGATATGACCTGACAGCTTAGCATATTTATATATACACCTCTATATACATATCTTCTGTACTTTATGTCCTGGAGGTGCAATAAAACTAAAAGGCCTTAATATTCGAGTGTTTTCTTGCCCTTCCCTTCGTTCTATCTGCATGTATATATGTATATGTATATCTATATATAGATACGAGTGTCACCCCAGGAAATTCTAAGAATAAAATGGTAATCCTCTCTTCATCTTTCATTCCCCTTCTTCCACCTTTCGCTTCCCCTTTCCCTCTCACGCTCAGCCACTCCCTCTCACTCCCAAATCTCCCTCAGATTCACTCCTACTCTCCCACTTCACTTCCTGCATCTCTCACTTCCTTCTGAACTCCCTCCACCTCCTTCGATTTCCTTAGCCCCCTTCTCTCCCTCTCCCTCTTCCTCCTTCCTTCTCTTAGCTCCTCTTCCTGTCCCTTCCTCATCTCGTTTCCTCTCTAAGTCCCCTCCGTTTCCCCTTCACCATCTCCTACATTTCATTAAGCCCTTTTCCCCTCTCTTTCTTCCCTTCTTTCCATTTTCTTTCCCCTTTCCATGCTACCTTCCTTAGCCTCCCCTCTCGGGCAGTCTGTATATAACCGATACATGATAATAGCAATACTGATAATGGCATTGAGGATAACAATAATATAATAAAAGCGATAATAAAAACTTAGAACAGGATTCTCATATATTCGTAAAAGATGCAAATGTATGTTGTGTGTGTGTGTGTATGTGTGGTGTGTGTGTGTGTCGTGCGTGGCGTGCGTGCGTGCGTGTGAGTGTGTGTGTGTGCGCGCGCGCGCGTGTGTGTGTGTGTGTGTGTGTGTGTGTGTTTATGCGTGAAATTTCAAGTCGCTTGTCTCAAATACTACCATACATACGAGAGCTTTTGCAATTACATTGCACCCATGCTCATGCAATGCCACTGACCTATCTTTATCTTCAATTCCTTCCTTCCTCTCTTCCCTTTCTCTCTTCTCTCTCTTCCTGTTTGCTCTCCCCTCTTCCCCCTTTCCTGCTTATCATTTCCTGTTTATCGATGTGCAGTGATAGGAAGAAACAAGCTGGAGAAATAGTCAGTTCTATTCAACGTTTTTTCACATTCCTTCACATACACTTACCGTAGCCCGAATGGCAGGGTTGTAAACGCGTATTAACGAACTGCTCGTCTTACGTAATATCACGCAGGAAGACATATGAAATAAAGATGAAAAAGGAAGGATGAAAAATAAAAACGAGATAAAACAATGAAAACATGAAAAAACGAAAAAAAGGTAAATAAAAGTGAGATAAAATCAAATCCAATGGAAGAATTAAAGGCATATGAAAATACGAAGAAAATGATGAAAAGTAAAAAAGCAAGAGATAAATGAAAATTCCAGTGGAAGAATCTAATAAAAAAAAAAAAAAAAAAAAAAAAAAAGGATAAAAAAATAAACACAGGATATAAAACAAAATCTATTGGAATGAATTTAAGACATATGAAAAAAAAAGATAAATAAATAAAACAGTATGAAAACAAAAAACAAAGAATCTGAAGCCAATGAAATATAAAACAGAATGAAAAGTAAAAGCAGGAGATAAAATAAAATCCAGTGGAAGAATCTGAGACATGAAAAAAAGAAATTGAAAAATAAAAGCAAAAATAAAGATAATACCCAATGGAAGAAATCTGAGACACAAGAAAAAAAAAAAAAAAACAGGAGGAAAAATAAACGCGTGAGAAAACAGAATCCAGTGGAAATATTCGACTATTTTTTGTTTTCTTATTTTTTCTTTGTTTCTTTATCGATATCCCTCCCTCCCCCCAAGGAAAATTATCGCTCGTGTTGGCCGGGATGTCAAGAAATTTTTCCCGATTTTAGAAATGGTTATCGACAGCCTAGTCAGACAAGGACACAGTCATGTATATATATCGCGATAATATCCATGTTTTGGGATTATTTCGCCAAGAAAGAAAGAAAGAAGGAGAAGAAGAAGAAGAAGAAGAAGAAGAGGAAGAAGCAGAATAAGAAGTAGAAGTAGAAGTAGAAGTAGAAGTAGAAGGAGAAGGAGAAGGAGAGGGAAGGAGAAGGAGAAGGAGAAGGAGAAGGAGAAGGAGAAGGAGAAGGAGAAGGAGAAGAAGAAGAAGAAGAAGAAGAAGAGAAGAAGAAGAAGAGAAGAAGAAGAGAAGAAGAAGAGCAGAAGAAGAGAGCAGAAGTAGAAGTAGAGTAGAAAGAAGAAGAAGTAAGAGTAGAAGTAGAAGTAGAAGAGAAGAAGAGAAGAAGAAGTAGAAGTAGAAGTAGAAGTAGAAGAAGTAAAAGTAGAAGTAGAAGTAGAAGTAGAAGTAGAAGTAGAAGTAGTAGAAGTAGAAGTAGAAGAGAAGAAGAAGAAGAAGAAGGAAGAAGAAGAAGAAAGAAGAAGTAGAAGTAAGAGAAGAGAAGAAGAGAAGAGAAGAAAGAAAAGAAAACAGGTTCAGCGCCAGGGGTTACACAATAATAAAATCCATAATGTTTTGAGAGTATTTCGCCGAAAGGAACAGGTCACGCTGGAGTCGAGATATATAATGTTTTGAGACTCCTTCGCCGTAAATAACTTATCACACCAGAGGTTAAAGATCTAATATTTTGAGACCATTTCAACGAAAAAATAATTTATCATGCCAATGGTTACACAAGAAGAACAAAATCCATAAATGTTTTGAGACTATTTCGACGAAAATAACTCTAGACATTAGATATTTAGTATTTTGAGACTGCCTCGCCGAAAATAACTTATCACAGTGGATGTTAAAGGTACAATGTTTTGAGAATATTTTGCCAAAGATAACTCACCACGACAGACACGAGAGATATAATGTTTTGAGAATATTTACGCTCACCACGAAGACACGAGAGATTATAATGTTTTGAGAATATTTCCACGCAATGGTTATACAAAAACAAAATTCATCTGTTTTGAGCCTACTTCGCCGAAAATAACTTATCACAGTAGATTTTAAAGATATGATGATTTGAGACTGTCACCGAAAATAACTCATCCTGGAGGTTAGAGATCTAATATCTGCATGAAAAAAACATCACGCAGACAATAAAAATTTAATTTTTGAGGCTATTTCGACGAAAATAACTTACCACGTTAGACATGAGAGATTTAATGTTTTGAGAACATTTTGCCAAAAATGACTCACCACGTTAGAGATTAGAAATATAATAACAGACTATTTGAGACTATTTCGCCGAAAATAACTCATCACCCTAGAGGCTAGAGATCTAATATTCCGAGACCATATTTCGCCGAAAAATTAACAGATCGGCCAAAGGTTACACAAGCAACCATAAATAATATTTTGAGACTATTTTGCCGAAAAATAACTTATCACGCTGGACATTAAAGATATAATATTTTGAGACTATTTCGCCGAAAATAACTCGAGGCTAGAGATCTAATATTTTGAAACTATTTCGCCGAAAAATAACTTATCACGCTAGAAATTAAATATATAATGTTTTGAGACAATGTCACCAAAAATAACCTATCGCAGTAGTTTTTTAAAGATATAATGCTTTGAGACTATTTCGCCGAAATAACTTCGCCGAGACTAATAACTCACCACGCTCATCCCTTGAGGCCTAATATTTTTGAGACTATTTCACCGAAAATAACTCATCATCCTTGAGGCTAGAGATCTAATATTTGAGACTATTTCACCGAAAATAACTCATCATCCTTGAGGCTAGAGACTATATTTTGAGACTATTTCGCCGAAAAATAACAGATCGCGCCAAAGGTTACACAAAACGCCCACGGGAAGAGTTCAGACCCTCCCGCCCAACCTTAAACAAGAACCGACGGGCGACAAAAGACGAGACACCCACGGAGAAGATCCATTTTTTTTTTTCTTTCTTTTTTTTTTTTGGCAAAGAAAATGTGCCGACGCATATGTGGATTCTTGAAATAACATGAGAGCGCCAGGTATTATTGTACCGGGGGGTAAAAAAAGAAAAAAAGAGAGAAAAAAGGAAGAGAGAGAAGAGAGAGAGAGAGAGAGAGAGAGAGAGAGAGAGAGAGAGAGAGAGAGAGGAGAGAAGAGAGAGAGAGAGAGAGAGAGAGAGAGAGAGGAGAGAGAGAAGGAGAGAGAGAGAGAGAGAGAGAGAGAGAGAGAGAGAGGAGAGGAGAGAGAGAGAACGAAGAGAGAGAGAGAGAGAGAGAGAGAGAGATGAGAGAGAGAGAGAAAGGGAGAGAGAGAGAAGAGAGAGAGAGAGAGAGAGAGGAGAGAGAGGAGCAGAGAAGCAAGAGAGAGAGAGAGAGAGAGAGAGAGAGAGAGCAGAGAGAGAGAGACAAGAAAAAGAAAAAAAAAAAAAAGGCGAAAAATGACAGGACAGGGGCATTACTCTTCGCGGCAACACAGTATCTCGCCGGTACTGAGGAGAGAATACTTTCGTCTTGCTCGTTGCTGACAGGTGTCCGTGTGTACTGTGGACGCTGCTACGTCTGCCCTCTGTTTAGATGTTTTTGGTTTTTCATTTTTCGTTCTTTCTCTCTTTCTTTCGTTATTTTCGTTCTTTTTTCTTTTTGTTCTTCTTTCCTTCCTTTTCTTCTCTTTCTTCTTTTCTTCTCTTTCCTTTCTTTCTTCTTTTCCGCTTTCTTTTCTTTCTTTCATTATTATTGTTATTATTTATTTTATTTTTTTTGAGGGAGCTTAATATACATCGTTGATGGAACAGGGGCACTACAATGTTCATTCGATAGGAGTCAATGGAGAGAGAGAGAGAGAGAGAGAGAGAGAGAGAGAGAGAGGAGAGAGAGAGAGAGAGAGAGGAGAGAGAGAGAAGAGAGAGAGTGAGAGAGAGGAGAAGAGAGAGAGGGAGAGAGAGGTGTATTTTTTTTGAGACATTCACTCTCATATCTATTCGTGAGGCATTTTTTTTTTATTTATCTTTTATTTTTTAAAGGGGAGGCTAATATACATATTGACATGTGAGGCAGAGAAAGAGCGGTGTATTTTTGACGAGATGGGCGCTATCATATTCATTGGTGAAAAGGAACAGTTAAGATCACAACATATAGATATTTTTTATGAGGAACATTAATGTATTTTTCTATTGATTGCCAAAGCTTTATTTATTGCTAGTAGTCCTTTAACGCCTAAGTACAGAACCTGAAGTACTCGGGAGTTCGAGTCCATCTGGTGTAGAGAGTGATTAGGACCTAAGTGTTTCTAGCAAATAAGGAAAGGCGACATTCCCTAAAACCAATACGGATCGAGGCTACGACTCTAACCCACCTTATTAATTACCGACGGAGTAAGCCATAGCTCAGTGGTAGAGCGCTGGCTTTGCAATCGCCATGGTCCTGGGTTCGCGCCCAGGCTGTGTCCGCTCTCAGTCGAACTCAGCTGTGAATGAGCACACGGTATGCCGACGTCGCATGTTGGGGTCCAAAATGGGGGCGGAAAGCTCAGAACAAGCTGTGAATGAGCACTAGCATGCCGACGTCAGCATACTGGGGTCAAAGTCGGGGCGGAAAGGACTGGCCCACCTACCGCATCCTCCCGGCGCGGCTAGTAAGCTGGTTTTCCCTACAAAACATGTCCCCGTTTCGCAGATGGATTATGGGACGAAAACATTGACTCTTTGGGGAACTATCTCCTTACTTGGCGATGGGGGCGCCAATGAACTTCTTTGTTGAGAGGACATTGATGTACCTTGTCGGTGAGGGGAAGGCCGTAAAGACCATATTTGTGTGAGGAAAACGGGATTCTTGGGAGAAGGATCTTAATATACTTATTCTTTTGAGAGGGGATGGTTAATATACTTATTTTTTGAGAAAGGATATTAATGATGGTTATTCTTGAGAAAGCATAATTAATATAACTTAATTCTTGAGGATATAATATTATCTCGGAAGAAGGATATTGATATACTTATTCTTGAAGGGATCTGAATATTACTTATTCTTGAGAAGGAATATTAATATACTTAATTCTTGAAGAAGGATATTAATATACTTATACACTGTTATACTATTGGCGAAAGGTAAAGACGAATATGATTGAAATATTCTCATCAGTGAGGAATAATATACTAAACACTATTGGGAGGGAACCCTACTCTCCTTATTGGTAAAAGAAACGATAGCATAATTCTTTGAGAGAGTTAGTGATATAATTCTTGACAAGACGAACGCTTATAAAAAAAAAAAAAAAAAAAGAAAAAAAAGACACACTACTATGCTATTTAGTGAGATACTATTGCCTCTACTAGTCAGAGGCTACTTGCATTCCAGCTGGTAACAAGGAAACTGCTGAAGTCATTAGTGAGAGAGACACTGCGAAACGTATTTGTGAGAGAGAAGCTGATAAACCGACTGGCGAGGAAGACACTAATGTGCTTATTCGTGT
>NW_020872372.1:17500-22500 GCF_003789085.1 Penaeus vannamei | reverse complement strand
GCCCCTTCGCCCCGCCTCCTTCCCGTCTCCTCCCCTTCCCCCTCCTCCTCTTCCCTGTTCCTGCCTTTCCTCCTTCACCACTTTCCCGCTCCCATTCATCCTCGATCCCTCCCTCGCTTACCCCCACCTCCTTCCGGCGCTTCCGCCCCTTTCTCCCCTCCATGCCCTCTTCCTTTCCCTCCGCCCCTTCCGCCCGCCGTCGGTCCTCTTAGCCTTTCCTCCCACCTTCCGCCCCTAATCGGCCCGGCATTGATCATTTCCTCTCCTCCCACTTTCCCCCCTCTCTTCGCCTGCTCTCCACCCCGCTTCCCACCACTCTCCTCTTGTCCTGTTCGCTCCTTTCCCCTCGCTTCACTCCCCCTTTCATTCATCCTCATCGCTCCCCCTTCCCGACCCGCCCCAGCCTCCTTCCCCAGTCCCTCGCCCCATTTTTCTCCCCCCCTCCCATCTTCCTTTCGCTCCCCCTTCCCCCCCGGCATCCTTCCTCCTTTTCCACGCATTCCATAACCTGGCGTCTCACCGCCTTTCCCGCCGCTCGCCTGCTTCCTTTCCTCCGCCTCGCCGCCCTATCCCTCCATTCGTCCTTGTCCTTTCGCCCTACCGGCGATGTGTGATGGCCTATGTCTATATTTTTCCTTCCTATTTTTTTTTTCTCCATTGGTGTCTTCAGTCGGGCTATCCCTTCTCTATTCTCCTTCAATATTCTTTTTCATTCTGTTTTAGTCGCCTCCTTTTTATGATCTTGTGGTCCTATCCCTTCTCTATTCATCCCTTCTAATCGCTTTTTCATCTTTTGTCTTCAGTGCCCTATCCCTTCTCGGCGTCTCCGGTTAAGCTATCCTTTTTTTCTGGGTGTGTTTCATGTCCTATCCCCTTGCCCCCAGCGTGTGAGACGTGAAGAGTTCCCCGCCTATCCGGCCTCTCTGCTCTGCCCCTTCCTAATCCTCTCTTCTATGTGTCTCCTCAGGGCCCTATCCCCCGCTCTCACCATTCCCCTTCTATCCCTATTCCTTGCTCTCCAATTCCCACTTCTATCCTATTCGCCCCTTCTATTCCCTACCTTTTGTCAATCTGAAGGCTCACTCTCGCTGCCTATCCCTTTCCTCTAATAAGATTCTTCACGCCCCTGCCCCGCGATTTTCACTAATCCGCCGTTCCCTATTTGGAATTTCACCGCCTCCCCCCTCCAGAGCTTATCCCTTCCCGCATAATGGAAGTCGGCTATCCCTTTCCTATCCCTGTATAACCCTCCCTTCCCTCCACCTGCCTATTAACAAAAATCTTCCATATTTCTTCCTAATCCTCTCCCTTAAGTAGGAATGCTTCAGGCCCTCTCACTATTCGCTATTCCCCTCCCGCATGTGGCAGCTTAACCCCCCCACCCCCTTCCTACACCCTTTCCCTCGCTATCGGCTTTGCATATATGAGTCTTCAACCGTCCGTCCCTAAGTATCTTTCTCCATATAAGGAGATAGGATTGTACTTATATTGTTCTTACCCTCCCCCTCCCCCCCCACCTTCTCTCCCCTTCCCATCTGAGGCTTCATCCCTCCCCCGCCCCCCCCCCCCGCGACATCCACCTATGTCCACGCATGCACACGAACGAACACGCGTACACGCATGAACGCACACTCACACGAATTCACACACATACTTGAATGGACACAAACGGACACGGAGCCACGTACTCTCGAAGCCGCTCAAAGCGGAAGCACGACCCAGCAGCACACACTTGAAGCGCACACGGCACTCAATCTCAGGCACGTAAGGCAACGAAGCAGCAACCATTACTCGAACGGCACACGTACACGAACGCACACCAAGGATCACTACGTTGACGCAGCACGCAACACGGACGTAGCAGCACACTCAATCTCAGAAGCGCACATGAACCGCATAAGCGCCCGACGAATTCCCAACACAGTGCAACACGAAACAACACACTCTGCGATCTCAACCGTACACGAATGCACACACAACCACTTTCTCAGCACCACAGCAGGCGGATGGCAAGCGCAGCTCTCGATCTCGCACCAACACGACGCATGCCACGCCTAAAAAGAATTCACACGGCACACGAAAGCACACTAACTTTCTCAAGCACGCACAATGAACGGGCACACACTCGATCCTCTGCACTATGCGCACCGACAGGCCGAAAAGCCACTCTCGATCTGCAAGTCGACGGGCAACACGAAAGCGGCAACACTCTCCGATCTCAACACCAACTACGGACAGCAACAGCACACACCTTTGCTCAACACGTAGCAGCGAAAGCACAACATACTGCTACTCGAAACGGCACACTCTCGTCTCACCCTCCGCTCGCAAGCACGAACGCACACGCACCTCTTTCTCAAAGCAGCTACACGACACTTTCGCCAACACGTACAGCGAAGCACAGGCATACTCGAACGGCAGACAAGCTCCCTCGTATCTACCACTGATACACGCGAACGCAAACACACCACTGCTTTCCTCACACACACAGCTTTCTCAGGGCAAGCGGTTACACGAGGGGGCAACAACACACTTTTCTCCAGGCCACACTCTCGATTTCACCTGCGCACAGGCGAAACGCAACAACACACAACTTTC
Source organism: Penaeus vannamei (assembly GCF_003789085.1). Taxonomy (NCBI): domain Eukaryota; kingdom Metazoa; phylum Arthropoda; class Malacostraca; order Decapoda; family Penaeidae; genus Penaeus; species Penaeus vannamei. Next base: position 19,902 of record NW_020872372.1, on the reverse strand, counting down.
TTTCAGGCCATTTGCTGCCACACATGTCTGCTTCTTCCTCGATCTCACCGGCGGCAGCACGAACGCAGCACACAACACTTTCCTCAGCACACCTCTGCCGATTCAAATCCCGCACACCGAACGGGCAAGTCACACAGCACAAATTTTCTCGACTAGCAGGCTCCTCGATTCTCACCAGCCGCACACGAAAGCGCAGCACACATAACTTTGCTCACACACTCTCGATTAGGCGATTTACCCGCGCAGCACGAAAACGCAGGCACACACACTTTCTCAACAAGCAACTCTCCGATTTCATCCGCAACACGAAAAAGCGCAGCCACCACACACTTGCTTCTCCGAAACACACTCTCCGATTTGCAGCGACGTCGCACACGAACGCAGGCCACACAACTTTCTGCAGGGCAGGGGGCCAGCTCTCGCAATTTCACCAGCGCGCACAAGAAGGCAGGCAGCACACACTTTTCTCAGGCACAGACACTATCACAAGTTTTCTCACACGTAGCAAGCGAAGCACACATAGCTCGAACGGCACAGCTCCCTCCGGGATCTCACCCAGCACACGAACGGCACGAGCACACTCTTTCCTTCGAAACAGCAAGCACGAACGCAGCAGCTCTGCCTTTGGCTTAGCTGAGCGGAAAGCCGCGGCCATTGTTCGTTTACACAAGCGGTAAAGAAGAGAGAAAAAAATAAAGCGGGATTTATCGGTCTCTTTGATTCTAATTGATTCTTTGGTACGTGGCTGTTTCTCTTTTCTTCTTCTCTTCTTTTTCTTCTGTTCTCTCTTCTTCATTTTCTTTTTTGTCTTTGTTCGTCTTCTTCCACTTCTCCTTTTTTCGTCTTTTTCTTCTTCTGTTTCTTTTACTTTTTTTTCTTCTACTTCCTATTTCTGTTCTTCCTTTTTTCGTCCTTTTCTTCTGTCGGTTTCTTTTAATTCTTTTTTTATAATTTTCTTTCTACTTCCTCTTCCTGTTCTTGTTTTTTTCTTATTATTCTGTTTCTTCTACTTCTTTTCCCTATTCTTCCTATTTTTCTTCTCCATTTCCCTCTTTCATGTTTTAAAGATGACCAAACATGTCTTCCTGTTCTTCTTCTTCCTTTTTTGTCTTTTCTTCTTCAGTTTCTTTTATTCTTCTTTTTCATAATTTTCTTCTTCTACTTCCTCTTCCAATTCCTTTTCTTCTTGTTTTTTTTCTTATTCTTTTTCTTCTACTTCCGCTTCGTATTCTTCTTCTCCCTTTTCCTTCTTATTTATTTGTTTTAAAAACGACCATACATGTATGTCTATAATCCTTTCCTCTTTCCTATGGGATTCCTACCTTAATTTGCATAACAAAGGTACTGATAAGTATAATGATAATAGTATTATTAAAAGTAATATAAGAACAGGAATTAACGTTACCTGTTGGATCATCAAGTGTCTCGAGGTGTAGAATCAGTCCTCAGGAGATACACGAGGTTGCTATACCACTTTATTCAACCTGTAAAGTTTCCAAACTTATAAATAACCATGAAAAAAAAAAAAAGAATATTTCAAAAGACACGTAAGTAGCGTAATTGCAACGTTGATTTATACGTGAACTATAACCACATCAAGAGTAATGGAGAAAATGTTGAAAATATCCCATTGATTATAATTATAAACCGTATGATATGTCTATCGTTTATAATGAATTACACAACACAAAAAAAACATAGCAATGGATATAAAGTCATAATCAGGGAATTTGGTCAACAATTTAATAAACAAAATTATGCATAACCTTCACTGTTAAACTTATCCACAATATACTAACAAATATTATAAATTTACACCATTTCAACCTAAAACACATGCATTATTAACATTCAAGTCCCCTTATCTTTGATAACATAACATGAGCTTAATTTAAAAGATTCAGCATAACAATATTTGCCTTTGAAAATAAAATATCACTAACGAAAAGAAAAATCAGATGTCAACACGTTTCTTACACTCCATGTTTTTCATTTCTAATTTCTTCCATATTTCACATACCGATACCTTAAACAATTAATCATTTACTTCCGCAATAACTGCATAAAATAGCGATGTTATAAACTTCACAGTACATACCTCAGTTCCGTAATTGCAACAAAAAAAGTAAAATAATGTACGAGGAACAGCTGTCTCCAATCAAAACAAAGGTCCACAATGAGACGCTGACAGATACTACAAAACACCACAAATACAAAATCCACAGAAAAAAAAACACATGTTCAAAAGTTTGAAACAAATACGCATTAAATTACAAAATTATTATTCGTGATACACCACTAATAATACACCTGTTATCTTTTCCAAGATATAATAATAATAATAATAATAGAATAAAATAAATAAAAAAAACGGTATCAGTTATGATACTGATACTATATTA
>NW_020872372.1:0-12500 GCF_003789085.1 Penaeus vannamei | reverse complement strand
ATTATATATATATATATATATACCATCTATGTATATACATGATCAAAAAATAAATAACACATGTTATATAACTATATATATTATATATAATATATATATTTATATATATATATTATATATATATATATACATGATGGTGTGGTATTAAATTTTTTTTTCATGGGGTATATACAGTACTGTATGTGTATGATTATATATCACATAATATAATAATATATATCATATAATCTATTTATATATACCCCACATATATATGTATATATATATGTGTGGTATTAATATAGAATATAGATACATCAATATATATATGTAATATATTTTAAATATATATTATATATGTTATATATATATTAATATATATATTATATACTATAATCTATTCACTATTATCATATATTGGCTTGTGTGTGTCGTGTGTGTGTTGTGTGTGTGTGTGTGTGTGTGTGTGTTATATATATATAAATATAGTATATATATATATATATATATACTAAATATATATATATCCTATATCACTCTCATAGTTATAGTATTTAATTACTCATATAGTCTCTCATTATTACTATATATATGTATATATAATTATCACTATATAATATATAACTATATATACATACATAATATATGTATCATATATAATATTATATATTCATAAATATATTATATACTATATTTTATATATATATGTATATATATATAATATATAATATATATATATATAACATATACCAAACTAAATATTCATATCTACCATATTATATATACATATATATATTAATATTATATATAATATAATATATATATATATATATTATATCTATATATATATAATATATATGTATATATATAATGCTATTCCTTATATATATACTGTTCTGTAATGTATATATATATAAATATATATATATATTAATATATATATAATATATATACTAATATACTATATATATATATGTTACTATAAATTATATGTATTATATATGTATAATATTAATATATTTCATATTAATTACTATCAACTCGTCCCTCTCTCTTCGTCTATCCCTCGAGTACTATACCCCTCTCTACGAATTCAGCTTATGATTAGCGCCATCAGCTCACGGCTATCAGACGCCTCTCCAGTCCTCTCCCGAGTACACACATTCCAGTTCGACCCATCTCTGTCCTCTCCTGCATCCCTCTCCCTCTCTCCTCCCCACTCTCTCTATATCTCCCTCTCCTATCTCCTTCCCGACTCTATATCCCTTCTCTTCCTTCTCTCTCTCTCCGTCCCTACTATAATATATCTATATATATTCTATTTACTCTCTCTCTCTCGTCGTCTCTCTCCTCTCTCTCCCACAGCATCCCCGGCCCCCCTCCTCCTCCCCCTCTGGACGGCGATAAAGTTTCCCAAGAGATATGATTCTTTCACAGGATGCAGTTGTCATGGCGTTCCTGGCGGCCAATGAACTATATGCTAAGGAACAGAGGAACGTCGGTGCGTTTTGGGTTTGTCATTGAAAAGGGAGGAAGGAGGAAGGAGTAGAAGGAGGAAGTAGAAGGGAGAAAGGGGGGGGGAGGGAATGGTAGGGGGGGTTGTGCGTAAGGAGGCGTTAGAAGATGTTAATACGGCAAAATATTCACAGCGGGGTATAACGCTGGTGTGAGTTAAAGATGAAATCATAATGAAAAAAAAAAGAAAAAAAGCAGAATGATAACGATGATGTGTTTAAGATGAAATCGAAAAAAGAAAAGAAAGAAAAAAAATAGAATCATCATCGTCATATGACATATGAGCATTGTGGTCATTAGTTGCATCGCTACCAATTTCCCCCCATTATTGCTGCTTTCATTAAACCAACCATTAACCCCTTATTTCTGCTTTCATTACAACACAACCATTAACCCCCCCCCCATTATTGCTGCCCTCATTACCAACACAACCATTAATCAATATTGCATTTAATTATTGCTGCTTTCTTATCAACACAACATTAATCCCCCCCCTTATTGCTTTTCATTTCTCAACACAACCATTAATCATTATTGCTGCTTTCAATTACCAACACAAATCCATTAATCCCCCCCATTATTGCTCATTACCAACACAACCATATCCCCCCCCATTATTGCTGCTCATTACCAACACAACCATTAATCCCCCCCATTATTGCTGCCTTCATTACCAACACAACCATTAATCCCCCCCATTATTGCTGCTTCATTAGAACACAACCATTAATCCCCCCATTATTGCTGCTTTCATTACCAACACAACCATTAATCCCCCCCCCCCATTATTGCTGCCTTCAATTAATCCCCCCCCACAACCCATTATCCCACCCCCCATTATTGCTGCTTTCATTACCAACACAACCATTAATCCCCCCCCCCCATTATTGCTGCCCTCATTACCAACACAAACCATTAATCCCCCCCCATTATTGCCTTCTTATCAACACCCCATTAATCCCCCCCATTATTGCTGCTTTCAATTACCAACACAACCCATTAATCCCCCCCCCCTTATTCTGCCTTCATTACCAAATCAACACAACCATTAATCCCCCCCCAATTATTGCTGCTTTCTTACCAAAACATACCATTAATCCCCCCCATATTGCTGCCATCAATTAACCAACACAACCATTAATCCCCCCCCCATATTTGCTGCCTTCTATTACCAACACAACCATAATCCCCCCCCACCATTATTTGCCCCTCATTACCAACACAACCATTAAAATCCCCCCCCCGCCATATTCCCATCATTACCAACAGCAACCATGATCCCCCCCGATTTGCATACCTCATACCAACACAACATTAATCCCCCCCCATTACTGCTTTTGCCCTCATTATCAACACAAACCATTAATCCCCCCCCCCATTATTGCTGCCTTCATTACCAACACAACCATTAATCCCCCCACCCCACCCCCATTATGCTGCCTTCATTAATCAACACAACCATTAATCCCCCCTCCCCCCCATTATTGCTGCTTTCATTAGCAAAACACACCAATTAAATCCCCCCCCCCCCATTATGCTGCCTTCATTACCAAACACCAACACCATTAATCCCCCCACCCCACCCCCATTATTGCATGCCTTCATTATCAACACAACGCTTAATCCCCCCTCCCCCCCATTATTGCTGCCTTCATTAGCAACACAACATTAAACCAACCCCCCCCCCCACATTTATAAATTTGCTGCCCTACAATTACCAACACAACCACATGAAATAACCCCACCCCCCCATTTATTGCTTGCTAAATTCGAGTCACCAACAGGTCAACCATTAATGCCCCCCAGCCCCCAATCCAACACGATCTATTATTGCTGACCTCATTACCAACACAACCATTAACCACTAAACGCGCAGTAGCATTTTAAGCACCACCATTACCGTGTCGAATGAAAAAAAAACTCCTTTCGCGTATCTCAACGACGAGCTTGTCCCTCCACGCACTCTACTATCATATTCCACCTCGTTAATAACCACTCCACGCACACGCACTCACGCACGACTCGCCATAGAGACAAAACTGCGCAAGAGACGAGGACGGCGAGTGAGGGAGTGACAGCTAGAGGGCGTCGCGGACGGTGGCTCTGTGCCAGGAACTGGGCTCCTCGAGGAGTGGAGGGATAAGGGACAAGAGGGAGGGGGAGGAGAGAGAGAAGGAAAGGGATATAGAGGAAGAACAGGAAGAACGGGAAGAGGAAGAGAAAAGAGGAGAGGGAAGAGGAGTAAACGGCGAGAGAGACAAAAGAGGAAGAGGAACGAACGGATGAACGAGAAGGAGAGAGAAAAAAAAAGGGAAAAAGAGTAGAGAGCGGGAGGAGAGAGGAGAAGGGAGGAAAGGAAAGGAAAAGAGCGGGAAGTATGAGGAGAGGAGATGGAAGGAGGCGGAGGTGGAGGAAGGAGAGGGACGGGGAGGAAGAGGTAGAAAGGACAGAAGATGAAGGTAGAGGAGAGCGATGAGGATGAACAAGGCACACACACCACACACACCACAGCCGAGAAGGCAACACGAGAAGGGCACAACCACACACCGGAACCATAGAGGAGACGGAGAGACGAGCAGGAAAAGGGGGAGCAGGAGAAAGAGGAGAAGGAGGAGTGGAAGAAAGAAGGAAGAAGGGGGAAAAGAGAGGTATAAGGCAAGAGAGGAGGAGAAAGGAGAGGAGAGAGGGAAGGGGGAAGAAAGAAGAAGGAGAAGGGCAAAGAGGAGAGATGAGGGAAGGGGGGTGGGGAAGAGAAAGGAGGAGTATATAGGACAAGGAAGGAGGAAAGAAAAGAAGAGAGAATGAAATGAGGAAGAGGACAAAGAGAAGGAAGGATGGGCACAGGACGGGAAGGAGAAGGCGGGTAGAGAAGAGGAGAAGGAAAGCTCGGAAGAGGAAAGGAGAGGGAAGGTGGCCAGAGGAAAGGAGAAGGAAAGCGGGGAAGAGGGGAGGAGAGGGGGGAAAGGGGGAGGGCAGAGAGCGATTAATTATATCCCCTTGCGTGTGAGTGGATACACGGCAGATAAGGAGGAGAGGAGGCTGTTTATTTGCGTGTACTGGAGAGAAGCGGAGGTCGCGGTGAGGAGAGGGAGGGGAAGGGAAGAGGAATGGCAAGAAGAGAGGGAGAACAGAAAGAGAGAGAGAAAAAGAGACAGAGGGGAGGAAGGCGAGAGAGGAGGAGAGAGAGAGAAGATAGAGACAGAGGGGGAAGGAGGGAGAGAGGGAGAGAGAGAGAGAGAGAGTGAGAAAAAGAGAGAAGAAAGGGGGGGAAGGGGATGGAGGAAAAGGGAAAGAGGAAGAGAAAGAGAAAGAGAGAGAAAGAAAGAGAGAGAGAAAGAAACATAAAGAGAGGGGGAAGGGATGGAGGGAGAAAGGAAGAGAGAAAGAGAAAGAGAGAGAGAGAGAGAGAGAGAGAGAGAAAGAAGGACAGAGAAAAAGAGAAAGAGAGGAAAGAGAGAGAGAGAGAGAGAAAAGAAGGACAGAGAAAGAGAAAGAGAGAGGAAGAAGAGAGAGAGAGAGAGAGAGAAAGAAGGACAGAGAAAGAGAAAGAGAGAGAGAGAGAGAAAGAGAGAGAGCAGAGAGAAGAAGAGGCAAGGAAGAGGGAGGGAGAAAAGAGAGAGAAAAAGACGAAGAAAGAAAAGAGAGAAGGAAGAAATATCCCACGTGTTAAGAGGATTCCCTCTCAGCTCCACGCTCTAACACCATCTCCATTTCTTTCTTTCTCTCCTTGAGTTTTTCTTTATTCTTTCTCTCTCTTCGTTCTTTATACATCATTACTTTTTCACGCATATTTTCTCACGCAGAAATAAGTAAACGTACTATCTGGTTCACCTCTTTCTTTAACGACCACTCACCTCCCCTCACTCCCTCCCTTCTCCCTCTCTCTCTCCTCCCTCTTTCCTCCTTCCTCCTCCTCTCCTTTTCTCTCCTCCCTTCCTCCCTTCCTCCCTTTTCCATCCTTCCTTCTCCCTCCCTCTTCATTTTCCTTCCTCCCTTCCTCCCTCCTCCCCCCTCTCCCTTCCCTTCCTTTCCCTTCTTTCCCTCCTTCTTCCCTCCATTTTTTTCCTCTCCTTCCTTCCTTCCCTCCCTCCCTCCCTCTACCCTCCATTTTTCCTTCCTCCTTCCCTCCTTCGCCTTTCCCTTCTTTCCCTTCTTCCTTCCTCTTTTTCACCCTCCCATCACTCCCTCCAATTATTTTCCTTCCTCCTTCCTTCCCTCCCTCCTCCCTCCCTCTCCCATCCCTCCTTTTCATTTTTTTCCCTTCCTGCCGTTTCCCTCCTTCTTTCCCTCTCCCTTCCTTCCTTCCCTCCCTCCCTCCCTCCCTCCATTTTTCCTTCCTCCTTCCCTCCTTCCCTCTCCCCTTCTTCCCTTCCTTCCTTCCTCTCTTTTTCACCTCTCCCATCACTCCTCCACTATTTTCCTTCCTCCTTCTCCCACCCCTCCCTCCCTCCATTTTTTCCTCCTCCTTCCTCCTTCCTCTTCCCTTCTTCCCTTCCTCCCTTCCTCTCTTTTCCACCTCTCCCATCACTCCCTCAATTATTTCCTTCCTCCTTCCTCCTTCCCTCTCCCCTTTTTCCCTTCCTTCCTTCCTCTCTTTTCCACTCTCCATCATCCCTCCAATTATTCTCTTCCTCCTTCCTTCCTTCCTCCCTCTCCCACCCCTTCCAACCCTCCCTCCCTCCATTTTTTCCTTCTTCCTTCCTTCCTTCTTCCACCCTCCATTTTCCTCCTTCCTTCTTCCCCCCCTCTCCCACCCCTACCAACCCTCCCTCCCTCCATTTTTTCTTCTTCTTCCTTCCGCTCCCTCCACCCCTCCATTTTTTCCTCCTCCTTCCTTCCTCCCTCTCCCACCAACCCCTCCCTCCCTCCATATTTCCCTTCTTCCTTCCTTCCTTCCTTCCTTCCCTCCCCTCTTTCGACTTAAGGACCAAGACAGACAACACACCAGAATTCTTAAATAGTTCTCGAGTAGCTTCCTCTCTCGTGGCTTACTCGAAGCTTAACCTCGATGACAAGTAAGCCCGAGGGTGCAGGTGGCGTGCTTCGGGTGCGTGTGCGTGTGTGTGCACCTCCAATGCACGTGCACACTCGAACGTTCGCGCGCATGAGCGTATGTGCGTGGGAGGTGGATTCCGTTAGACTCAGTGGTGCGTTTTATCGTCCGCGATAATTATGATTTTGATTCTTTCTGTTATCATCGTTATTATTTTTTAATGGTTGTTAGTAGTAATTTTATTGATATTAGTATTACCATTACTATTATTATCATCATTACTCCAATCCTTATCACAATAATCCTCATCACTTTCATCATCACCATCACCTCCACCATCATCATCATGTACTATCATTATCAATATTACTATTTACTATTATCATTATTCATTATTATATTTATTATTATTTTATTATTTATTATTATTATTATATTATTATTTATTATATATATTATTATTATTTAATATAATATTATTTACCTATTATCATTATCATTATATTATCATTATTATTATTATATTATTATGTTATTAATTAATTATTATTCACTATTTATTATATTATTATGCATTATTATATGAAGTATGAAGTTGCTAAGAATAACAATGGCAATAATAACAAAAATGATGATAGTTGCAATATAATGATAATATGATGTGATAATATTAAGGATAAATATAATAGTGAATAAAAACATGATGATGGTAATAACAAAACAACCAACTAACAACAATACAATAATGATAATAATGTATATAAAAAAATAAAATGTTGCTAATAATAATAATAATTAATAATAATAATAATAATAATAATAATAACAATAATTAATATAAATAATAATACAACAATAATAACAAAAAAATTATGATAAAACAACAAAAACAACAACAACAAATAATGAGGATAATAAAGTAATGATGAAATAATGATAAATAATAATAATGAATTTTTAATAATAATAATAATAATGAATAATAAATAATAAATATAATAAAATAAGTAATAAATAATAAAAATAATAATGATAAATAAATAATAATATAGATAATGGCCGTAAATAATAAATAAATGGAATTAATAATTAAAATAACAAATAATAATAATAATATTATAGATTATAAACCAATAAGTAAAGTAATATATAATTAAATCGATAGAAAACAATAAGTAAATATTAAATAATGAATAATAATAATAACACATAATAATAATAATAATAATTAGATAATTGAAGTCAAATAATAATCAGAGTTGAAATAATAATATAATAATAATAAGTCACATAACATCTAACGGCAAAATAAACCAGAACTAGCGACACAACGATACCAATAATTATTAATAATAATGACATTTCTAATATAAACCAGCGTCACAGCGACAACATAATAACGATGAATTGCTTACAAAACAACAGAAGAGCCAAGACTTGCGCTCACGCCCGCGAATCTCGTTCTTACAACAGTTAAGATTTGTGGAATATAAGAGCATTATGATATTCGAGTAACTTTTCACTTCTTTCTGTGGCGAATCGAGTCTGACAGTTGACTGAGAAAGCATTTTAGTTATGTGTGTGGTCTGGAGGAGAGGCCAGGAGGAGGAGGCGGAAGGTGAGCGTGGAGCGTGAGGAGGGAGGCGGTGTGTGGAGTGGTGTGAGTGGAGGAGGAGGGGAGGGGGAGGTGGAAGTGGAGTGGAGGTGGAGGAGAGGACGGTGGTGCGTGGTAGTGAGGTGAGGAGGGAAGGTGGTGTGTGGTGGAGGTGGAGGGGAGAGGAGAGAGGAGGTGGAAGAAGGTGGAGTAGAGTGGAGTGGAGATGGACGGACGGAGAGGAGGGGAGAGGAGTAAGAAGGAGAGGAGGGTAGGAGGTGGACGTGGAGGGGGTGGAGGTGGAGGAAGAAATGGTGGTGGTGCGTGGTGGAGGTGGAGGAGGAGGAGGAAGTGGATGAAGGGTGGTGGAAGGTGGTGGTGGTGGTGGTGGGTAGTGGAGGTGAGAGGAGAAAGGTGGTGGGTGGTGGAAGGTGGAGAGTGGAGGGGAGAGGAGGAGGTGGAAGAGGTGGAGGTAGAGGTGCAGGTGGAAAGGAGGATGGAGGATGGAGGGAGGGGGAGGAGGAGGAGGGGAGGAGGTGGAGGTGGTGAGGAGGTGGGATGTGGTAGGTGGAGGTGGACGTGGTGTGGTGGTGTGGAGGTGGAGAGAGGAGGAGGAGGTGGCAGGAGGAGAGGAGGAGGGGAGGAGGTGAGGTGGAGGTGGTGGGAGGGAGAGGAGTGGTGGTGGTGGTGGAAGGTGATGGTGTGGTGGATCGGTGGTGAGAGGTGGAGGTGGTAGGTAGGAGGTGGAGGGTGGCAGGTGGAGGTGGTGATGGTGGTGGAGGTAGAGATGAGCCGTGTGTGGAGTGGTGAGGTGCGTGGTGGAGGTGGAGGTGGGGAAGGGAGCAGGAGAGGTGAATGGAAAAAGAGGGGTGAGAGGTACTGAGGTGGTGTTGATGGTTGGATGCTGGAGGCTGGAAGATGGAAGGTGAAAGAGGTGGAGGGTGGAGTGGAGGTGGTTGGTGGAAGTGGTAGGGAATAAGGTTGGTTATGGAGGTGGAGGAAGGAGGTGGTGTGGTATGTGGTGGTGGTGAGTGTGGCTGGAAGGAGAGGTGAGAGGAGGTGGAGGGATGGAGGTGGAGGAGGAAGGTGGAGGTGGAGGTGGAGTTAAGTGGAGGAGAGGAGATGGAGGAGGAGGAGAAGAGTGAGAGGAGGAGGAGGATGGTGGAGGAGAGAGTGTGAGGAGGAGGAGGAGGAGGATGGAGGAGGAGGAGAGGAGGTGGAGGAGAGGAGGAGTAGGAGCGAGGAGGAGGGAGCGTGAGGCAGGAGGAAGGAGGAGGAGGAGGGCTGGTGGAGGTGGAGAGGATGGACGTGGAGAGGGGAGGAAAGAGGGAGGAGAAGGTGGAAGGATGGAGTGGGTGGAGGGTGAGGAGGAGGGAGAGGAGGAGGAGGTGGAGGTGGAGTGGAGGGTGGAGGAGGAAGAGAGATGCTTGGTGGTCGGGTGGTGGAAGTGGAGGTGGTGGTAGGAGGAGGAGGAGGAGGTGGTGCGTGGTGGTGGGGAAGTGAACGAGAGATAAAAAGGTGGGGAGGAGGAGGAGGAAGCGAGAGAGCGTAGAGGTGGTGGGTGTAGTAAGTGGTGAGAAGGGTGGTATGGTGGTAGGTGGTGGATAGGTGGGGTAGGTGTTGGTTGGTCGTGGAGTAGTGGACGAGGTGGTGTGGAGGAGAGTGGAGGAGAGGAGGTGGTGGAGAAAGGTGTGTGTAGTATGCCAGGACAACACAGATAAGAATCAGGTAGGAGGTAGGTCAAGGTGGTCCCGAGCATAGCAGAAGTTGAACACGCGTGAAGACCAAACAACACAAACAAAAAAACAAACCAGAGAAAAGAACAGGAACAAGGAGGTGGAAGCGTGGAGGTGGAGGAGAGGAGGAGAGTGGTGATTGGGTGTGTTGGTGGTGGTGTGGAGGTGGACGAGTCGAGTGGGTAGGTGAAGGTGCGAGGTAGCGAAACAAGTTGAAGGTCGAGAACAGTGGAGCAGGTGGAGGGTGGAGACAGGTGAGGAGGTGGAGGATCGAGGAAGGTAGGAAGGGTGGAGTGGAAGGGGACGAGTGGAGAGTGGAGAGGACGGTTGGAGGTGCAGTGGGCAGAGGAGAGGGAGAAGTGGTGTGGTAGCTGTGGTGGTGTGGTGGACGAAAGAAGGACGAGGTATGGTGTGGTGCGTGGTGGTGGAGTGGACGGTGGAGGTGGAAGGTGGAGGTGGAAGGTGGAGTAGGAGGTGGAGGTGGAGGCTGGAGGGGAGGTGGAGGTGGAGGTGGAGGTGGAGGTGGAGGTGGAGGTGGAGAGAGGAGAGAAGGAGGGAGGAGGAGGTGGTGGAGAGTGGAGGTGGGTGGTGGTGGTGGTGGTGGTGGTGGAAGGTGAAGGGGAAGGTGGAGGAGGAGGAAGAAAAACATGATGAGAAGGAGAAGAATATTATGATGGGAGGAAGGAGGAAAATATTATGATGAGGAGGATGAGGAAAAATTATAGAGATGATGAGATGAGGAGAGAGGATACAACGATGAGAGAATAATATGATGATGACAGGAGGAGGGAAGAAGAAGAAGAGGAGAAGAGGGTGACAATAAAGGGAAGATAGATGATGAGGATGACGATGAATTTAGAGAGATGGAGATAGATGGCATCTACAACAGCACAACAGTTACCAATGTGCGCTTTATTTACTTATTGGTATTCTATCAAGCGTAAATTACCAAATTTGTGTAGCAAAACAATAATGACTACCAGCCAAAAACAAAAGATGTCCTCAGTCACTCTTGATATATATCAAACTACGCCCAAAAAAAAAAAAAAAAAAAAAAAAAAAAAAAAAAAAACAGGAGCGGTTCATCTTCATTTTTACATTTCATTTTTTTTTTTTTTTTTTTATGGATCACGCCTAGACGCTGACAACGCCGGTATAAAAAAAAGCATTTGTACGCTGCACAGGTGGTTTTTACGCCAGGTGTTCCCAAGGCAGGTGTGTGTGCTTTGATCACGTGTTCACTTGCTGATTCTCTATTCACTACATTACGGGCTAAAGATGTGAGGCCGGAGAAGAGAAGATAGGAAAGGAAAGGAAAGAGGAGGAAAGGGGAAGGAAAGAGAGAAGGGGGTAAAATAGGAGGAAAGCAAAAATAGGGAGAGAGAGAGAGAGAGAGACAGACGAGAAGAGAGAGTAAGTGAATAAGAGAGAGAAGAGAGAGAGAGAGAGAGAGAAGGAGAGTTGAGAAGAGAGAGAGAGCATAGAAGAAGAGAGAGAGAGAGAGACGAGAGAGAGAGAGAGAGAGAGAGAAAGAGAGAGAGGAGAGAGAGAGATAGAGAGAGGAGAGAGAAGAGAGAGAGAGAGAGAGAGAGAGAGAGGAGAAAGAGAGAGTAAGTGAATAAGAGAGAGAGAGAGAGAGAGAGCGAGAGAGAGAGAGAGAGAGAGAGAGAGAGAGAGAGAGAGAGAGAGAGAGAGAGAATGATTAAGAGAGAGAGAGAGACAAAAACAACTTTGTTGCATAAACTTCCCTTAAGTCGTCGCTCTCTTCCATATTTCCGGAAGCAACAATTTTCCTAATGTTGTGGTCTTTCTAATTGCTTTTGTCTGATGCATTGGCGAGTGACAAAATACATCAGTAATTAATATCATTAGTTCCTTACGCAATGCAAATTGTAAGTTAATAAAAGGAGCATAAATTATCACTGTTGTTCCTGATTCATCCTTCCATTAATGATAATATCATTAATGAGCATCTTTATATTTGTCAGTATCATATATTTTACCTTTAAATAATTATCGCAACACTGTAATTGACTAAATGCTTTATAAACCGCTAATATAATTAGCACCAATCACTGATCGAGTGAAATCCATATCCAAAATCTGCGTCAATTCTTCTTAACTAAAGCAATAGCTATCGATTGTCATGACGAAAGAGTATCAGATACTGGTCATGTCGATTGAAAGGCACCAATTACACATTCAGGCTAATCGACGTCCATACTCAAGTCACAGCGGAAGGAAAGCCCACGGGTAGGGAAAGAGAGCCACTGCAAACACAGGCACGGTTGCAGCGATATGGTGTGGACGAGGGTGGAGTGTGTCGGTTGGGTGTGGAGGGGAGAGGAATGGTCGATCTTGATACTTCACCGAGGCCCCGAAGCCCAGGTCACCCTACCCTTATTAGACGATTCATGAGCAAACACTGAAGATGTGATGATGACATATATGTAGTGTGTGAATGTTGTGTCACGTGCTCTAAGAGACATATTTAATAAAGCATCACTCTATATTACATGCACCCACCTACAGTCAACACAGACACGCACCACAACAACACACACACACAGAAAGACTACCACATTCGTACAACAAAACACACTCACATACTTAGCACAACAAGCACACAAACAAACAAACTACACGCAAAACACACACACACACACATCACAATCACGCACAC
>NW_020872371.1:741284-743773 GCF_003789085.1 Penaeus vannamei | reverse complement strand
ATATATGTATATACATATGTATATATATATTAAAAAAAAAAAAAAAAAAAAAAAAAATATATATATATATATATATATAATATAAATATATATATAATAAATAATATATATATATATATATATACCACATATACATACACATACACAAACACATACACACACACACACACACACACACACACACACACAACACACACACACACACACACACACACACACACACACACACACACACACACACACACACACACACACACACACACACACACACACACACAAAAAAAAAATAGGATGAAAACTATTAATAAAAACATGAGTGACACTTCTCTAATAAAGAGTAACAACATTTCAACATATTTAGAGCCGTAATGATCAGATGGATAAACAATAAACAAATGAATAAATACAACCTGACTGCACGTGCGAGAATCTAAACAAATTCAAAATATGCTTTCTCGACAAACCTTCCTTCCGCGTTCCATCCAGAAGAGGCATGACCAAGTTCGAGAGAGAGTCCACTATCACCAGCTTAAGTTTTCCTGCACTTTGGCTGTTACTACCACTACTACTTCCGGCACTACCATCCAATGTTATGCAAGGATGGTAGGTCTTCTCTAAAGCACGGAACAAGCCCCAGATGTCTGCTGGAGATGTTACTTTGATGCGGGAGAGGGCTTTCTCCATAACCTGAGGGAAAATACATTTCTGATCGCTGGGGATATCCAGTTTCATTGTTGAAATCTTATTCTAAGCATCAAAAAAGGAATATATCATATAGTTTGTTACAAATTGCAGTAAACACCATAAAACACAGCTTTAAAATATACCTTTTACAGCATAAATTGCCAAAAATAAAATATTTCCAGAACAATTAATGACCAATTAAAACCTAGGTAGGTAAAATACCTTTTATCAAGATAGTTCTGATATCAATAATGCATGAACTACAGTATTTCTCTTCCTTAAGTTCAAAGATCGAAATTTACTGTCTTACAGTTTTTTTTATTCATTTTCATAATTCTCTATCACAAAACCAAATCTATTGCAACACTACCACTATCAGAAAGGAATCTCTCCCTAAACACAAAACATCAAACTTACTTCCTCTTCCTCTGACAAAGCCTCGATAAAAGGAGCCAATTTAGAGGGTGAGACGCTTGCACTTGGATCAATGAAGAGGGTGTGCAGCCCCTGTCTTAGAGCTGCATGGAGAGCCAGCTGCACACACAAGGAGGTCTTCCCCTCACCCCATCCACCACATATTTCCACCACTTCCCCTGTCATAAGTCCACCTCCAAGCAGACTGTTTAGACTGTAAGAGATGAACTTATATAGAGTGGAAACCACATCAGTCTACTAACATGTTTCATTTGACTTTATCTTCTGTTAACTTGCTAGGAGATATCTTCCTATCTCTTTTTACATTTTTCTTACTTTCCTCTCTTTCCCTTATCAGCATTGTAGATAGTGTTGCTGGTACAACACAAGGAAAAACTGACAATAATAATAAAAGAATGATGATGATGATAATGATGATGATGATGATGATGATGATGGCTGATAGTGATTATCATTACCACTGTTATCATATTATCACTATTATTATTATCATCATTATTATTACTATTATTTATCATTATTAGTCTTTTCATAACTACCACTAAATTTATCATCAATAATATAACTTTTAGAAATATCATCATCATTTTCATGTTTTATATCTTTAAACACCACTGTCTTGATGATATTTTTCATATAATTCTTTTTTGAGATTACTTAAACATGTTCATCAGATCTTCACAATCAAATCTGACTTAATATATCTATGAAGTTAATGCTTAAAACTTGAAAAAGTGGCTCACCTGGTAATGCCTGTTGATATAACTATAGACGATCTCACAGCTTCGTCAAGTACGTCTGTCCCTGATACTGCAAAGGCTGCATGGTGAGCATGAATAATTCTCCTAATGCTTTGCAGATCCTGTAATATATTCTATTATTAATCCTCAAATAATTACTCATGGTTAAATACAACTTGTGAATTAATTTTTTTCTGTACCTTTTGTCATTAACTTTATTGACTCCAGTACTGTTACAAAATCTGTCTGACTCAGTCTAAGATTGCATTTCTGGTGTGTTTCAATATCAATAAGATTAACAAGAATGAACATCTCATTCATAATGGACTCTATGATGATAATTCAGTCTTATAACAAAAAGGAATAAATTTAGCCACAAAGCTCACTCATATTTTGACAATAATATCCAGCATTCAATGTCAATTATGCACAAATGTGACACCCATTCCACTGCATCAGCTCTGAAGATGCAAGTCGTATCTGCATTTGCTAAAGAGAACTTGCATCAAAGCAGAAGAAATGGCTCAATTATGCTGTGTTCGGAACTGCTCGTCCAGCTTGTCCAGACCAGTTGGACGAGATGTTTTGACCCGTTCGGAATCTCTACTATCTCGTCCTGGACAAGTTGTC
>NW_020872371.1:726284-733784 GCF_003789085.1 Penaeus vannamei | reverse complement strand
CACACACAAACACACCCACACACAAACACACCACACACAAACACACCACACACAAACACACACACACAAACACACCCACACACAAACACACCACACAAACACACCACACAAACACACCACACACAAACACACACACACAAACACACACAAACACAAACACACAAACACAACACACAAACACACACAACACAAAACACAAACACAAACACAAACACAAACACAAAACACAAACACAAACACAAACACACACACACACACCACACACACACACACACACACACACACACACACACACACACACACACACACACACACACACACACACACACCACACACAACAAAGGACAGACAAAATTTAGCACTAATAACATGATAATCACAATTAATTTACCCTTTCAGGTTATGAATGATCTCATTCATATCACATCAAAGTCAAAATCTCAACAGAGTGCCAGGTCATCCCATAAACAGTCAATTACGTGCGAAGAGTCTGTACCCGGCCCTCATGGGAAGGACGTAGAAGATCAGAGAATTGCGGCTGAAGATGAAAAGGTCCTTGGAATTGATAAACTGATCGCAGCCAGAGAACAGTGTATGTCAAGAGTGGACGATCAATTCACTCAAGCGCATGAACTTGAGAAAGCAAGGTTCGAGAATGAAAAGATCGTAAGGGCTGAAGTGTCTCACCTCAGTAAGGAAGTTTCCGTGTTAAAGAAGATATGTGTTGAGCAGTTAAAAGTACAGAAGAATACAGAAAAACTGATTGAAAGGATAGCTGTAGCTCTGGAAAGTTTTATTGAGAAAAGTTCAAAATCTGAATGAGAGACAATAATATGATCATAATTTGGTCTATATTTTTGTGTTACGGGTGCATTTTAACATTTTGCATATAATTACATATTATGATTATGAATTATTATTATTGATATTATTTTTTTTAATACTGATTTTGATTATTATCAATAGCTTAAAAGGAAAAATTAACTGACACAGATCACCGTTTTTCTTTCTTTGGTTGCTGGTCTTAGGGTTGTCACTGCTGATTATTTATCTCCATTTGACCCTGTTCTCTGCATTTTTCTCTATCACTCTGACTAACTGTCCTCTCTATCCATATATACAAACTTCCTTTGGCTTTCCTCTTCTTCTGCTTGATGTTATCATCCTCAGCATTCTATGTTCAATATACCCATCATCACTTCAGCACATGCTCAAAGCCTCCTAATGTTGCTCTCTCACTCTGTCTTTGGAAAGACCTATCTGCATTCAAATGAATTTCTAATGTACTGAAAATCATAACATCCTCAGTTGTGCTACATCTATCTCCACCATCTGTCATCACTGCCTCCAATTCACACAACAGCTGGTCCTACTATAATCTTGTAAATTTTCTCCTTCCTTCTGCAGACACAGTGCTAATCTATTATAAATTAATCTTGCCACTTTTCTCCTCCTGCTCCACTCTGCTTTCACATCATGCAGACCACCATCTGGGTGCTATTTAGTTATACTATCTCTACCATCATCTTACATTCTTCAATCTCCCTCAGATTGCATCAGCTGCATAGGACATGGTCCATCATTATGCATCTTCTCCCTCTCTTATAAATGTTACACTGCGGTCCTCTCATTAAAATGCATAATTGTTCACATATTCATTTCCAAGTGAAACCAGAGAATAGTATCAGTAACTTTTTTGGATGAATTGAATTATATAATTTCAAATTTTCTGTGGTTTGTTATGTATTTACAGTTCCAAAGATCTTTATGCAAGTGTGGCCAGGAAAGCCTTAGAAAGTGCATGCCATACCCTCCTCTTTCCAGCCATGTAAATCTTAATGAAATGGTTTGCTTCTAGTTAGTGCTACTGTCTTTTTTTAAACTTAAATAAAAGACTTTTCCACTGACAGTAGGCAACAGCACTGCAGTTGACATTCTACATGTTTTGCTAAAAGGTAAAATTAACTCCTAATTTTGTCTACATTTTTTAGCTGTATAATAGAAAACTGGCCTCATTAACATGT
This sequence comes from Penaeus vannamei, assembly GCF_003789085.1. Taxonomy (NCBI): domain Eukaryota; kingdom Metazoa; phylum Arthropoda; class Malacostraca; order Decapoda; family Penaeidae; genus Penaeus; species Penaeus vannamei. The sequence continues at coordinate 731,760 of NW_020872371.1, read as the reverse complement.
TTGAGTGCATTACTGAATACACATCATAATTTTCCACCATTATCTTCTTTTCATCCTCCTGTACCACCTCCTCCTCTAATGTGTTTAATGTATCTCTTTGGATTTCATTTTGAGGGAGTAAACTATGTGGAATCCAATGGGAATGTATGATGGGAACTTTGCCACATTCCCTTCTGAAAGAAAGCAAGTCTTTTTAAAAACTATGTTTAATGACCATAATTTTCAAGGAAATTATCCTAAAATATGGTTTTATTATTGCAAAGTTTCGCTATACCTTAGAAAAAATGTCAGCCTATGAGCTTTAAAACCAGGATTTAAAATTGCCACTGTGTGCAATTTAATCATTTTCTCATATAAATAACATTCCCACATTAAGATGGCCATGTTAAAAAAAAATATATATATATATATATGATCCAGTAGATATTTAATCAAGGCTTTAAAGGCTGTCTGATTAATTTGATTTTATTTTTCAATTTATATTGGTCTGTTCCAGAATATTATTCAAATTAATCAGATAACTTCACGATAATATTATTACAGACAAATGTTCTTTTATGGTAATGAATACATAACTGAGGTTTCATTTACTACGTTTTATTATGTACAAATCATACATATTTTCTAAATATTGATAAGTTAAAAACACATTGCCACACTGCCACACAAACAATACAAAGCACATAAAATAATAATAATAAAAAAAATCATTCACTGTAAAAATAATGCCACAACTCTGAACATGTCATAAAGAAAGAAAGATAGAAAGGAAGATATATATTTGTGCTGATATTTAAAAACTTTTTTGACATGTACTATTTTCAAAATGAATATAATAACAAACATTATGCATCAGTGCATTCACAAAAATCTCAAATTGCACAAACCAACAAAGAAGTTATAAAATCACAAAAATTTCCCAACATAAGAAGAATAAAGTATATAGTCTAAATAAGATTGAAGCCATGGAAGAAAAACGTTACTCCCATAACATGTATCAGCGAGCACCAAATTTATTAGAAAAACGTGAGCCAAAAGTGCAACCCCAGTCAGGACCCCATACCCTGAGTTATCATTAACCAAAGGTGGAAATATCAACTATTGACTGTGATGGAATAATGAGCAACTGAAGTCAAGATCAGTCCTACTAAAGAGGATTTTCTGCTAATAAACATTACAACAATCTATTATCATTTGATACAAGAAGCAATGGTTATAGTTATCTAAATATAGAGGGAAAATAGACTGAATAGATACAATTATGTTATTCCTAATATCAGAAAATGGCATTAAATGAAAGTGATGTGATTTTTTAAAATATATTTCTTGGTCTAGTTCTGCAGCACATGTTCACCCATATACTGCATTGTCTTTGGAAACATAATACCTATCAGTTATAAAACTTCTAAAATAAAGTTGGCAATCAAAACACACATGGAAATCTGACACACAGAATAAGAATGTATTGACTGCACCATATAATCATATCCCCACACATGTATTACCAACTAGGACAGAAATACCAATAGATTCAGAATCATATTGGAAAACAGTAATGTCTGAACATGAAGGACCAGTTAGACAATGCTACATAAATAGTAAACACTCAAGAATGGTATAAATAATGACTCAGAACTGTAGAACTGAGTCTTTCTCTCTTGTTAATAAAACAAGGAAACAAAACAAAAGTTTATAACTTTTTACCTCAGCAGTGAGTGTTACTACTATATTACTCATAAGCAATGTGAATTGAGTTGAACTATTCTTTTCTAGATCTATGAATTTTAAAAATTTGCTAAGGATGCAGAGACTAAATGAAAACAAATAGCCTACAATGCAAATAGCTTAAAAGATTTGGGTATATTATGCCAATAGAAGCTCAAGGATGGCAATGCTCGCACTCTATTACTATCTGAAGAGGAATGTCCTTTTTCACTGTTGTCATATCTCGAAAATGAATGAGACCTTACAATGATTAAGAAAGAAAGGATGGTGGACTGTCAATATAACAAGTGTTAATGTGTAACAAAGCAGGAGATAGGTAGTTTGGGCATACAAAGATCTTGCAATCTTTGTTTCCAAATCATTTAAGATTAAGTACAAAAATACATAACTTTTTTTCCTTTTTACACCCCAACACATTCAATATAAAATAATACAAATAAATTACAAAAAAACTAAAACTCTAAATGGAATGCATTTTCTGAGATAAGGAAGCTTAAAAAACAAACACTTTTAGGGTACCCTTATCTGGGAAAGAATCATGAAGACGGGGAAAACATAACAGCAAGAAAACCTGAGTTAACAGAATCATGTGCTGTCCTGGTTTCTTGGTTTTCTCTTCCTTCTATACCTTGAGACTACACATGAAGATCCATAAAACATGTCAAAGCTAATGACAACTGCCAGAGTTCAATACAAAATCCCTGTATGGTACATGTATGCTATGATATCCATTAAACAGCCGCTTTGTTAAAGTTATCAAGCTTTATGACTTTCTCTGTAATATTTTCATCATTGAATATGCTATGCAACCTTTATGTTTGCTGTGATGCGAAATGCATGAAGTGATATGAAAAACAGGATTTTCACCTATTCATTTTAAACTCTGTCAGGAATGTCAATAAATATACCTACATGAATTGACAGACATGCCCATATTGAAGCTATATGAGGATATGTGTGTCCAAAAGGTATTCTCAGAACAACTGCCCAAAATGCATTCATTAAATGTTTTGCTGGCTGAACATTTCACTCATAACATAAACAATATACTCATGTTTATGTACTATGGTCATAGGATAGTGTGCATTAATGTAAACATATCTATGCTTATGTTTCAGATGAAATTTTATGCTAGCAAAACATACAATAAATGATTTTTCAGGCAGCTGGTCTGAGAACATCTTTGGACATGCAAGCCTTCATAAAACCTTTGTTGTCATATAATTATATCTGAACATTCATACTGATCACTGACTAACAATAAGCATTTATTTCATAAACTTTATTATAAAAAATCATATATCAATCAAACCCTTATCATGTCATAGCCATCAAGATTATGACAATAGTAATAATAAAACTTCATAACACCCAAAAAACATTTAATGAGTAATGAAAAGAATCTTTCACATAACTGAATACTCATCTGTACCAGAGGGAGAAATATCTGTATTCCATTTGTATGAATAAGAAGTTTCAGTACACATAATTCTCACATTTAAAATGAGTTAGTTGTTACAACAAATACTATTGATGATGGTCACTTTTATGGCAGGTATTGAAGCTTATAAGTCTCAGCGTTGTTCATATTCTACCATATACTGGGCAACATATGAACTCTTCTTTAAAGAGGTATTCTACACTAACAAAATAAGCATTTTATCATAGAGAAATCACAGTATCTAAATAATAAATATCAGTTAAAAATAGGAAGAAAAGAGAGGAACTAAAGATATTTGATTCAGTTTGGGGAACAGACTTGCTTCATTTCAAGTACAGACTTTTTCTATCATACCCTTCTTCTGATTCATTCACTGTTATGGTTGTGGAAGTTCACATGTGTGTGTATATGTACAGTAATCTACTGAAGTATTCAGAAATGACTTTGGTGGATCTCATATACTGTATATATAAATACTTTTTCAATAAAGAAAACATGATTGGCTCACACATTCAAAACATATCTCACACAGGGTAAGATTTCACCACTGGGATAATGCAAAAGAATGAGCTAAACATAGTTTTCTCAGCATCCATAAAATGATATTGAAATATTTCATGGTACATATCTTGTGGATACATATCAATAATCGATTCAAGAAATGGGCTTTTATGTCACAACAGACTGCATATTTTTAGATATATAAAAAAAATCCAACTCCGAAAATCTGATAGCAATAGCTGGCTCTTCCACATCTACAAATGCAATATCACATTTATCTTGACTGATAGAAGTTGGACTCATATATAATCCACGGAAAAATACTCTGGACTTCCAAATTAATACTAAAAGAATGTCTCTATCACTTATAAGAAAAAACAATCAGAATAAATAAATAAATGGTCTGTATACATCCTAGCAAACACATTATCACACTTGAATATAGGATCACTGGAATATACCTCATGACAAATAGAAAAATCCTAAGCTTTTGGTGTGAGTGTGAAGTACCTTGCTTTGAATGACATCTGCATGAGAATGTTTATCTGTAAATGATACATAGAGAGATACAGAAAGAATGAGTGAGTTAGTGAGTGTGAGTGTGTGATATTGAGTGTGAGTGAGTGAGTGAGTGAGTGAATGTACTTGTGGAAATGTAACCATGAGAATGATTAAACTTGTAGGATGTTTTGAGAAATGAGTGTGGATGTGCATTTAACCTTACATTCCCATAATAAAGCATAGTTTCAATCATACAAAAGGATCCCCTGACCTGATATACAATCATCAAAGACCATTAACCTGGTCTCATAAACACTACCACTAATTAAGACTGATATCACAGCGCATAGAACATAACAAACGTGCAACAAATATTAAAGTCTGAATAAAACTTACAGTGGAATAAAATTATGCCTGGTTTCAAGATTCTCTTAAAAACAATGATGGTGTACCATATAAATATTATGCAAGTTTTTAACCTCACATTGTTTAATAAATGCAATCTAATTAAGCTAAAAGAAAGTTTAATCACAATAGCTCATATTCTGCCAATGTAACAAATTACATAAAAATTAATAAAAGTTTAGCACTGTCAAGAGCCTAATTCTAAATACTGCAGCCTATTGTATCATCTGAGTTTCATGGAATATTACTGGTAAGTTATTTATAACAAACAGTAAAATTTCCTACTTGATATTAACAAAGAATGACCAACAAGAAAATTTATTACATTAACAGTGCACTGGAGTACTTTCAAGATTCACACAAAATGATGCACCTTCATATTAGAAGCTCACTATGTCATTACTATTATGTTATGTCATTACTGTTAAGTAGCTCTTCCACTCAACAGTAATTAAGACAGTATACACAGGAGTAACATACTCATAAAAAAAGGTGTGATGAACTCACCCTCCAGAGAGAAGGGGCTACAAGCTAAGCAGATATCTTGATTACAGCAGACTTTCTTTGGTCTATTGCATCACCTCTTTACTTCTTGTGAGACTGGTGGACATTGCTGAAGTTGATGTTACAGTGATAACATGGTGCTAACCATACTGCCTATGAAATATAATATTGTATTCACATGTATTAGAAGACTTTTCTTTAATGTCTGATTAATTTCCAAATAGGACAAATATGCAGTACTTCTTTTGACAGATATGTTCAGTATATCTAGAATCATTCACAGAACACCTGCAAAAATAATTAATCTCTGGTACAACCAATATGCAAATGAATGCATGTTTTCCACAACCAGAAAGGGTGATTTCCAACCCTGGAAAATGCCTTATATTTTCATGGTTG
>NW_020872371.1:711976-718684 GCF_003789085.1 Penaeus vannamei | reverse complement strand
TGTGGTGCGGCGTGTGGCTGTGTATGTGTCCGTGCGTGCGTTTGTGGTTGTGTGTATGTGCGTATGTCTCTTTGTTTATTCATGTATGTTCGTATATGTATTCTTATCCATGTGTGCGTGCAAACTAACAACTAAATATCTACCTTAAAACCAAACAAACAAACACACATGAACAGGACAGGATTCACAGACGATGTTCCCCGAGGCTAAGGTCATGCACTTCTATGTCCCTTGTGCACTAACTAGCTTAGTCATTGCGAATCCTGCACACACACACCGACATACATACACACACACAAACACACACACAAACACATGCACAGACACACACACGCAACAGACATACATACATATATATAGATACTTATCTATCTATCTATCTATCTATCTATATATATATATATATATATATATATATATATATATATACACTTACCTATTAACTTATCTATATCTATCCATATATACATATATACTATATACCAGAGAAGTGAGTCGTGTGTAGGTCCTCCCTTACTCATCTCCCCCCCCCCCCCCCTCTCCTCTCCTCTCTCCCTTCCTTCTCTTCCCCTTCTCTTCTTCCCCCATTTCTTCCTCTGTCTCCTCCCTTCCCCCTTCTTCCTCTTTCCTCACCCCCTTTCTCATTCTTTCTTCTTCACTCATTCTCCCTCATTCTCCCCCCCCCCACATTTTCTTCCTCTTTCTCCTCCCCCCCCTTTCTTCCTCTATCTCCATCCCCTTTCCTCCCATCTCTCCCCTTCCCCCCTCCCCTCTATATCTACCCACACCCCCTCCCCTTTGCCCGGCCCGTGTCAGGTCTCACCTTCACAGCACCATGACATACAAAAATGACCCTTGTTTTAGGATATCACAGCGGTGGAGATGGAAGGAGAGATGGAGAGTGAAATGTGTGTGGATAGATGGTGGAGGGAGTGGGGAGAAGGGGAGGGTGGATGATCATGTGTTTAGAAGGGGGATGGGGGGGAGGGAGAGAAAGGTAGATGATAGACGGGAGAGATAGGAGAAAGATGATAAAGGGAAGAGGAAAGAGGGACAAGAAATAGATAGATAGACAGATAGATACTGACAATTCTGACTTAATACTGTGGTCATACTGCATTCATACTAACTGTCACACACTGACTTCATACTGACATACATACTTCACTAATTGCGATTTTCCTATTGCAAAAACAATATTTTGCAAAAAAGTGGGTAAAATAGAAAATTGCTTGATTCATAATATAAATATCACTAATTTAAAATACATGTCTTTTATACTGTAAGTTATTATTGCAGATCGTGACAATATATGCAACAATGCATTTCAAAATTTCAAAACAGTTTTTGTTAATATAAACTCTTATCTACAGGATTCGTCAGTAAGTTGGCTTTCTATCTCTCTGCTTCTATTTCTCTTTCTTTGTCTCTCCTTCTCTATCTCTCTTTCTCTATATATCTCTATCTCTCTTTCTCTATATATCTCTCTCTCTCTTTCTTTCTATATATCTCTATCTCCCTTTCTTTCTATTTCTCTCTTTCTCTCTATTTATCTCCCTTTCTTTCTCTTTCTCCCTTCTTTCTTCCTCCTTTTCTCTCCCTTCCCCCACTTCTTTCTGCCTTTGATAAACTCTTAAACCAAAAACGGGCGTGTTTCGTCCGTAGAGTTCTGTGAGTTCCGAGTTTTGGTGATGTTTTCTCGCTTTTAGAGTTTTTTTTTTTTTTCCTTTAATCTTCGGAGTTTTAAGTCTTGTGAATATCATGAATGAAATTGTATGCGTGGTAAGTAAGGGGGTCGTGTATATTCACTTAACTGCAGACAAATATATTGTTTATTTATGTTTGTGTTTGTGGTGTGTGTGTGTGTGTGTGTGTGGTGTGTGTGTGTGTGTGTGTGTGTGTGTGTGTGTGTGTGTGTGTGTGTTGTGTGTGTGTGTGTGTGTGCGTATGCGTGTGCGTGTATGCGTGTGTGCGTTGCGTGCGTGTGCGGTCCTCCTTTTACACGACACGACGAACTCCCTACACCCATCACCAGCAGGGACGTCGAGCCGAGTAACACCGAACGCGATGCGGCAAAAGGGGCGTCGGGTGAGTATTGAGCGTCGGGGAGGGGGAGGGGGAGGGGAGGAGGGGGGAGGGGGGGGGGCGGGGGAGGCACTGGCACTGCGCTAGTTTACGTAACGCCCATCAACTTCTCCGGCGGCACTGCGGGCGGACTATCTTCTCCGTGTCTCTCCGATTTACCGGTTCTCCAACACGATCAGGGAAAGACGGGAAAGATGTCCCCGCTCCCTTCTAGAAGTTGTAAATTATTGGTCTTCCTCGTTTTTCTCTCCTTCTAAGGCTTACAGTTATTCTTCCTCCTTCCTCTCCTCCCTTCGCCCATTCTAGAAGTTTATAATTATTCGTCTTCCTCGTTCTCTCCCTTCTCCCTTTCTGAAGGTTTACAGTTATTCCTCCTCTTTAAATCTCCCCTGTTCTCCCCTTCTAAAGTTTTAAAATTATTCGTCTTCCTTGTTCTCTCTCGCCTTCCCCCTTTCTAAAGGTTTAAAATCATTCTTCTTCCTCTTTCTCTCCTCTTCTAAAGATTTACAAATATTCCTCCTCTCTTTCCCCCTTCTAAAGGTTTACAACTATTCCTCCTCCTCTATTCTCCCTTCTCCCCTCTTCTCCCTCTCTCTCCCCCTTTCCTCCCAGTCATTAATGACCTCGCGATCTAACCGCATGCAACGACTGTCTGCCTGTCTGTGTGTCTGTCTGTCTGTCTGTCCGTCCCCCCGCGTTCCTACAACGACGAGAGCGAAGTAATGGCAATAATAACAACAACAACAACGATATGAACGAAGCAAAACGATGAGAAGAGAGTAATAATAAGAAGAACAACAACAAAAACAACAATGAAGCAACGACGATGAGAACAAAGCAATAACAAGAACAACAAAAAAACGAAGCAACAACGATGAGAACAAAGCAAAAACAATAAGAACGACAATGACAAACAACAACGAGAACAAACAGCCATAACACAAACAGGAGCAACAACAACACACAATAACACTAACAGCAACAAACTACAAACAAACAAAAACAATAACAAACAACAACAAAACACCGAAAGCACTTCCTTCCTCGCTACTCTGAGCCTCCTCTCCATCAGGCCTACCGAGCGAGGCTAAAAAAAAAAAAAAAGAAAAAGAAGAGAAAAAAGAAGAAAAGGGAAAAGTAAGAGCTGAAACATAAAGAAAAAATGAAAGAAAGGAAAAAGAAATTGAAAATAAGGAAAAGCAAAGATAACAAGGAAAAGAAAGAAAAATAGGAATAAAAGAAGAAAAAGAAGAAATGATAAAAGAAAAAAGATAATGAAAAAAGAAAAAGAAAAATAACGATAATAAAAAATATATATCAATTAAAAACTACTCGCGTGATCTACCGACATCGCGATAGCCCGCAAAGCTCCGGCCTAAAAAAAAAAAAAAAAAAAAAAAAAAAAAAAAAAAAAAAAAAAAAAAACTTACACCTGCTTCATTTTCCCTTTCTTTCTTTCTTTTTTTTTGAAAGCCTCGAGCCACGTCCACCTCCTCCTCGCCTCCGCCTCCCATACCCTCCGTTGTGTAACCCTTCCTTTCCTTTGCTTCCTCCTTCATCGATTATGGACTGTGACGAGAGTAATTATGCTTCCTCGCTTCTTAGGTCTTGAGTTTTGGAGGTTTAGCTTAGGTTTAGATGTTTATTTAGAGCTGAAGATGCTGTATATTTATCTATGTATTTTTTTTTATTTAATCACTTTATTTTATTTATTATTTTAGGTTCAGAGTTATTTAGAGCTGAAGATGCTGAATATTTATCTATGTAGCTGAGCTGAAGATGCTGTATATTTATCTATGTAGGTTCATTTATTTAGAGCTGAAGATGCTGTATTTTATCTATTATATATTTTTTTAATCACTTTATTTTATTTATTATTTTTGAGGGGGTAACGGGGGGGGGGGAGGAAGGGTTAGCCCTCTCTTCAATATTTCTTTTATAATATTTTTTAATGTTTCTTTTACGTGTCTTTCCTTAAAAAAAACCGTAGAGAATCTTTTTTATATCTAAATACCGATTCCATTAAAAAAAAAAAAAAAAAAATTAAAAAAAAGGTACGCCATTCACTATCGTATATAGTTCTATATACAATGAACAAACTTCTAATAGGAATTCCGTTAAATTATCCTTGTAGTGTTTGTTCACGATGGAAAAAATTGTACCCTTGTCACGTGACCATCCAAGAAAACAAGGGGCAATTAGGTGTTTATATGTCTTCTTTCTTTCTTTGTCTAAACACGTGTGCATAAGCTGGTGTTTAGATATGCACATGCACGTTGGTGTAGCTGTGTGCGCACGTGTGTGTCCATAAGCAGATATATACATTTAAATACATGTGTATATACATACATACATACATACACACACACACACACACACACACACACACACACACACACATATATATATATATATTATATATATATATATATATATATATATATATAATATATTATATATACACATACATATGTATATGTACGTATACACTTATATATATGTATACACATGTGTATACATGTATATATGCATACATACACGCACGCACACACACACACACAAAAACATAATCTCCCTCCTTCAAAGGTAACTGTAATTGATGTCTATTTTCCGTCGCTGTTCATCCAGACAGACAATACACACTGCAAGACATCCAACAGATCCTGTCTTTTGTCTGTTAAACACTCCTTTCTTATAGATTTCGAGATAAATGCCACACGGTCTTTGTAATTATAAGTAGTCTGCATCCTCTGTCTAATTGCGTGTGTTTGTTAAAGAGAAAATAGATATACATATATATAATACTGTACAGTAGGTAATGCATACATACATATAGATAGATAGATAGATATATACGGATGGAAATACATAGATAAATAGATAGATATAGATACATACAGATATATATGGATAGATAGATACATATAGATAGACCGATAGCTATGTATAAACACACATAAAGATAGATATATATAGATAAACAGACAAACAGATACGATATAACCTACGAATAGATACACAGATACACAAAGATAGACCAAAAGACAAGACCAACAGACACGACAGACAATACAGAAGACAACAAAACAAACAAAAACACGTAATATATATAGACACAGACATCCAGGCAGTCCGTAGCCAAAATTACACGGAGATAGACTAACAGACACGATAAACAAACAGAAGACAAAAAAAACAACAAACAAACACACACACACACACACACACACACACACACACACACACACACACACACACACACACACATATATATATATATATTATATATATATATATATATATAATATATATATATATATATAAACACAGACATCCAAGCAGTCTGTGGCCAAAATAGCTACGTTTCCTGAGAAAGACAGACGGTCTTGAAGCCATTAGGGAGAGTCACTGGACATCTCGTGACTGATGTCGTTACCTTGGGATGCTGAGCAGGAAGCGTCCGTAGGGAGAGGACGAAGGAGAGAGAAAGAGGAGGAAGAGGAAGAAGGAGGAGGAGGAAGAGGAAGAAGAGGAAGTAGGAGGAGGAGAAAAAGAATGGGGGCTTTGGAGGAGGAGGAGGAGGAGGAGGAGGAGGAGGAGGAGGAGGAGAGGAGGAGGAGGAGAAGGAGGAGGAGGAGGAAGAGGAAGAGAAGGAGGAGGAGAGAATGGGGAGGAGGAGGAGAAGAATGGGGGCTTTGGGGAGGAGGAGGAGGAGGGGGGGGGAGGAGGAGAGAAGGAGAGGAGGAGGAGGAGGAGGAGGGGAGGAGAAGGAGGAAGAGGAAGAAGAGAAGGAGGAGGAGAGAATGGGGATAGGAGGAGAGAGAGGAGGAAGAAGAGAAGGAGGAGGAAGACGAAGAAGAAGATGAGGAGGCAAAAAGAGGAAGAGGAGGAGAAGAATGACGAAGAGAAAGAAGCAGAGAAAACTGATGACGAAAAAGTAGAAAAAATGGAAAGAAATAAAAATAAAAACAGAAATAAGAAACAAGAAAGAAAAAACAAAAAAAAGACAACAGACTAGGAGAAAAAAAGGTAGGCCTTGGGAGCACAACAGCAGAGCCAGGATCCGGGTGAGAGATGGGATGGAGTAGGGAGTAGAATGTGGAAATCATGCGGAAGGAATATGATCGTCTTTCCCTCTTCCTCTCTCTTTTTACCTTTCTTTTGTTTTTCTTTTCTTCTCTTTGTTTTGTTCTGTTTTGCTCTGCTCTCGTGTCTTTGTCTGTCTCTCTTGCCCTTTTCATTCTCCCTCCCTCCCTCTTCCTCTTCCTTCACCCCTTCTCCTCCCCTCCCTCCATCTTCCTCCTCCCTCCCTCCCTCCCTCTTCCTCCTTCCCTCCCTCTTCCTTCATCCCTCTATCCCCTCTTCCTCCTTCCCTCCCTCTCCTTCCATCTCCCCTTGCGAAACCTTGTTAGGAAGGGTTGAGAGTAGGCCTTGGAAAAGGAAGGGAAGAGAGAGAGAGAGAGAGAGAGAGAGAGAGAGAGAGAGAGAGAGAGAGAGAGAGAGAGAGAGAGAGAGAGAGAGAGAGAGAGAGGAGAGAGAGAGAGAGAGAGAGAAGAGAGAAGAGAGAGAGAGAGAAAGAGAGAAGAGAGAAAGAGAGAAGAGAAAGAGAAAGAGAGAAGAGAG
>NW_020872371.1:694476-701976 GCF_003789085.1 Penaeus vannamei | reverse complement strand
TACAGAAGAAAGAGTACGGTTGTGCTGTTCCCTCCCTTTCCACTATCGTCCCTTCCTTCGCCACCAACACAGCCCATTCCCACTAGAGATGGTGATGAAGCCCTGGGTGGGACGACACCATACCCGCACAATGCCTGCACGTGACGGGTCTGGGCCAAGGTCACACCCCCACAAAACTCGTAGTCTTACCGTGTCTAGATGCTTCCCGCACAGTCTCATTACTGTTGTGTGTCCCGCGTGCTTTTTGGGTTCGGGATGCGGGATGCTGCACGTCTATGAGCTTGGAATAGCGTGAGGTTTTAGAGGTTTGTTTCGTCGTCCTCCTTGTTTTCTCATTATTTTTTTGCTTATTTTTTAGGGATGTTGTTTGTGTGAGGTTTTAGAGGTTTATATCGTTGTCTTCCTTGTTTTCTCATTATTTTTTTGCTCATTTTTTTAAAGGATGTTGTTTGCGTGAGGTTTTAGAGGTTTATATCGTTGTCTTCCTTTATTTTCTTCTTGTTTTTGTTACTTTGCTTATTTTTTAGGGATGTTTGTGCGAGGTCCCCCGGGGCGCGAGGAGGCAGGGGAGTCAAAGTGGAAGTCAAAACGTGTTGTCCGATTTAGTCTTACGTAAGAAACGACGCGAACTTTTCTCTCTAACTCCTCAACCGCCATGAGAAAACCCCCTCATGAAACTGAATCAGACGAGACATTAAATAGACCGTCTATCCATCTATCATTATCTCTTTTACTTCTTCTCTTTTACGGCCACACTGATCGGGTTGCCTGATAAGCCAGCAACCATGTCTCTCCCTCACCTTCCTCTCCTGTCAACCTTGGGCTGAGTCGAGGTCGAGCTGCTGCACCAAACACGAACCGGCTGCGGTGACGACTTCCCTAGACCTCTGCTCTTGATATACTGATATGCGAATACATATGAACAAATGGTACACATATAGCGTAAACACAAGTAAAAGACTATACTTATAAAATCAAGTTTACACACAAGATTTTTAAAAAGTACTTTTAAAGGGAAAAAGTAAACACAGATAAAATAAAATAATAAAAAAGAAACATGTACACAGATAAAAAAATAAAAATAAAATAAACAAGTGCACAGATATAATCAAATAATACACATCAAACTACGTCGTTGTAATTTTCCTGATTAAAAAAATAAATACAAAAAATAAAAAAAATCACACACAAACAACAGACATCCCCAACATCAAAAAATCTAAAAAACAAAATCTAAACTATATTCATGTAGGAGATGCTCCAGGGGCGTAGGAGGCTCATGAGCAGGAAGCCATGTTTGGGAGCATTGCGAAGACGCCCCTGCAGGAAGTGGCGTTACTTGAGGCTAGGATTGAAGGGACGAGTGGGAAGGATGTCAGAGATAAGGAGTGACTGGGAAGAAGATATTGGCTTGCTTAATATAGTAGATTGAAAGAAAAAGAAGGTATAGAATGAGGAATATATATATTATATATATATATATATATATATATATATATATATATATATATATATACATATATACATATATACATATATACATATATATATATATATATATATATATATACATATATATATATATATATATATATATAGTATATATATATATATATGTGTGTGTGTGTGTGTGTGTGTGTGTGTGTGTGTGTGTGTGTGTGTGTGTGTGTGTGTGTGTGTGTGTGTGTGGTGTGTGTGTGTGTGTGTGTGTGTGTGTGTGTGTGTGTGTTGTATGTATGTATGTATGTATGTATGTATGTATGTATGTATGTATGTATGTATGTATGTATGTATGTATGTATGTATGTATGTAAGTGTGTGTGTGTGTCTGTGCGCGCACGCGTTAGAAGACTGACAGCCAAATACAAATATCGACAGAAATCTACAGACTCATGCACCACACCATCTCCCGCCGCCGGTCAACACAGACGCGGACTGAGAGCAGAGTCCAGAGTCCTCGCCCCGAGATGCCCGAGTGTCCGGCTGACGAACCTGGCATTTTGTTTACCAACACCGCACCGAAATCCCGCACGGCATTCTCCTTCTTCCTGGCTCCCGCGCAGGGGTCTGTTGCCATCTGCTTTCCTTTGGTCTTTTGTGTGTGTGTGTGTGTGTGTGTGTGTGTGTGTGTGTGTGTGTGTGTGTGTGTGTGTGTGTGTGTGTGTGTGTGTGTGTGTGTGTGTGTGTGTGTGTGTGTGTGTGTGTGTGTGTGCGGTGTGTGTGCGCGTGTGTGTGTGCGTTTGCGTTTACGTTTGCGTTCGTGTGCGTGTGTGTGTGTTGTTCTTAGTGTTTCATCTTTTTAAGTATATGCGCACGAGGCGTTGCACATTTTCTTGTCGTTTTAGGCTAAAGGGACGAGTTTAATCTTTTTGCAATCAATTTTTTTAAAAAGATATATTACTTTTGGACATATTTTAGCTTTGTTTTTAATTCTGCTATTTAAAAAATATATATTGCACTAGCTTCAGAGAACAATGTCATGTAAATTCTACACAAGGATCAAGATTGGGTGACATCCCTATGACAGAGGGCGCACTCAACCCCACATCAAGGTGACATTCTCGACAAGACTTGGCACTCACTCGAGACTTATGACGAGTGACGCCAGGATGTGACACGTTGGCACTTTGATTCCTGACGCTGACATCGCCGCACGCTGTCATGCGCTGATGTCTCCGAGGTCCCGAGATCCGTCGAGCGCGGACGTCCACCTCTCGGCTTCCATCTCCGTCAATATTATTCTGCGACACCAAGGCCCGCGTCCGTCACGAATCAACACAAATGTCTCTTGTTTTTTTTCGAAGCCCTGTAGCCATCACAGGAAGTCAGTTTATAGGTCACACACACACACACGCAAACGCACACACAACACACACACACACACGCACACACACACCACACCTACACACACACACACACACAACACACACACACACACACACACACACACACAACACACACACACAAACACACGAACGCACAAACACACACACCTGCACAGTTACACACACACACACACGCACACCTACACACACAAACACACACACGCACAAAAGCATTTCGGAGACCGGCTGGCGTCCCTTCCCTTCCGACGTCCTCCACCGACGGGTCTTCGCGTGACGTCACGACCGGCGTGATGCAAGACTTCGAGCCCGACGAGGTGACCCAAGGCCCCGAAGTCCCTCCCCTCTCCTCCCTCTCTCTCTCTCGAAAAAAAATGCTGCCTATGGGAATCCTACCTGACGTCTTTCCACAGCTGATTCAGGTGTCCCGGTGACGTCAAGGTATTTACTGACGTCCGCGCTTCCTCGCCCACCTGGCATACCGACTGTAGGAGAAGACAACGACGAGGTACCTCCTCTCCCTCCCTCTCTCTCGAAAAAAAAAAAATTGCTGCCTATGGTGATCCCGACGTCAGCGGGGATAGTAATTTATGGCGCAGCGTTAGTAATTTATGGCGCCGACGTCCGCGCTTCCTCGCCCACCTGGCATACCGACTGTAGTACAATAAACGGTCTCGCAGAAGACCAGTTCTAATCCCTCCTATATTTAGCTTCCCTTTCCTCCCCCCTTACCTATTAAGGATCACCCCTACACCGTAATGCCATTAGCTAACGACAGCTATTAGAGATTAGACGGAAGGAAACGAAGTTAAGAAAAAAAAGAGGAGGAAGGAAGACCCCTCTTGCCAGGTTATGCAACTTTCTTGCCCCCGGAGTCTTGGGCGTCGCTATGCCTTGGCGAACTAAGGCGGTTTCGGCCACCACGTGTGTTTTACTCTGCTCTTACCCTTTATTTTGTTCGTGCGTTCCTTTGGCCACTTTCCTTTCTGTTCTTTATATACGTAAATTGGGATTTAGTTTTGTACTTATGAAAAAAAAAAAAAAACTAAAGCTGTAATAATCACAATCACACAATCCTAATAACCACAACCATATAATCCTTATAATCACAACCACACAATCCTAACAATCACAACCCACAATCCTAACAATCACAACCACACAATCCTAACAATCACAACCACACAATCCTAACAATCACAACCACACAATCCTAACAATCACAACCACACAATCCTAAACAATCACAACCACACAATCGTAACCCCACAATGCCAAATCACCACCCCATAATCACAAACCATCACAACCCCATCAATCCCTAACAACCACAACCACACAGGCGAAACGATACCTATCTGAATTCCGCCAATTCGAACAAATACCCCCCCCCCCCCCCTCGCTCTTTGTATCGTGCCAATAACCGATAACATCTGTCCACTATAATGAGGATCCCGCAACTTGTCGTTTTTTGCACAGTGTCGAATAAATCTAATTAATCCACTTTCTTCTTATTTATTCTAATAAATCTACTTTTCTCTATTCATTCTGGATAAAATCCGTCCCCTCTTTTTTTATCTAATTAATCCACTTCCTCTTTTTATTCTAATAATCCATTTTCCTCTATTCATTCTAATAAATCCACTTTACTCTATTTATTCTATTAAATCCATTTTCCTCTATCTATTCTAATAAATGCATTTCCCTCTATTCATTCTAATAGATCTATTTTCCGCTATTCATTCTCACAAATCCACTTTCCTCTTTTCTAATTATCTTTCCTCTATTCTATTCTAATAAATCCATTTTCCTCTATTCATTCTATAAAATTCATTTTCCACTCTTTATTCTAATAAATCCATTTTCCGCTATCTACTCTAATAAATTAATTTTCCTGTATTCTATAAAATCCATTTTCCACTCTTTATTCCAATATATCCACATTCCTCTATTCATTCTAATAAACCACACATTCCTCTATTAATTCTAAAAAATCCAGTTAACTATATTCATTCTCACAAATCCATTTTCCTCTCTTCTAATAAATCCACTTTCCTCTTTTTATTCTAATAAATCCACTTTCTATTCATTTCTATTAAATCCATTTTCCACTCTCATTTCTAATAATCCATTTTCTATCTACTCTAAATAGATTAATTTCCTTATTCTATAAAATCCATTTTCTTCTATCTACTCTAATAAATTAATTTTCCTGTATTCTATAAAATCCATTTTCACTCTATATTATAATAAATCCACTTTCTTCTATCTACTCTAATAAATCCACATTCCTCTTTTTATTCTAATAAATCCACTTTCATTTATTCTAATAAATCCACACTGCTCTATTCATCCTAATAAATCTATTTTCCTCTATGTTAATATCCACTTTCCTCTCCGACCCAGAACTTCACCACTATCCCAGGTGTGTACAGTAGGTCAGCGTGACAAGTGCGAATTCGAGGTCAGCTGATATGTATGACAGGTAATGACAGGTGTTCAGCAGAAGGTCAAGTGAAGGACGCGCCATGAGAATCATAATTGGAATCTGATATTAAAAGTCGTCGGATATGAAAAGTTGTCGGATATTTCGTCTTTTTCGAGTCGTGTTTGGGAAGACGGGGGAGGGGGGGGTATTCGGCGTCTAAATAATGCCTTTGTGTTTGTGTTAATAAATCCACTTTCCTCTTTTTATTCTCAGAAATCCACTTTCCTCTTTTTATTCTAAGAAATCCACTTTCCTCTATTCTAATATGAAAAGTTGTAGGATATTTCGTCTTTTTCGAGTCGTGTTTGGGAAGACGGGGGGGGGGTATTCGGCGTCGAAATAGTGTTTTTGTGTTTGTTTGTTTTGTGTTTGGTTATGGATTCTTTTCGTGTTCCCTCTTCCTCTTCTTTTCTGTTTTAATTCGCTCTCTTCTCTTTGTTTCTTCGTTTGTTTCTGCCTTTAATGTGTGTCTGTCTTGTTTGTCTTCTATGTGCTTATCTGTATGTCTATCTGTCTGTCTATCTGTTTATCTGCCTGTCTATGTCTATCTGTCTGTCTGCCTATCTGTTTATTTGTCTGTCTATTTCTATCTGTCTGTCTGTCCATCTGCTTATCTGTCTGTCTATTTGTCTGTCTGCTTGTCTAATTCTGCTTATCTGTCTGTCTGTCTCTGTCCTCATACAATCTAAAACAAACCAAAACTACATAGCTGTCTGTCTATCTCTCCATACACTTATAAACAAGCCCTCCCCCCCCCCCAAAAAAAAAAAACAACCAGCTCCCCCCAAAAAAAAAACAAAAAACAATCAGCTCCCCCCTCCCCCCCCCACAAAAAAAAAAAAACAATCCGCACCTCAAACAAGGCCACACAAACACCCCCCCCCCCAAGATAGGGAGTTTACCAAATCATTTACATCGCGATAAAAGGCATCAAGCCCAAGAAAGAAAACATAATGCGAACCTCCTTGGGACTGATACTCAAGGTCAAGGTTTTATCCCAAAGTAATTTCAGTGGAACAAGGGATGGGCTTTTTTCGTGTCTGTCTGTGCGTTCTTTTGTTCTTTTGTCCAGTTACGTGCCGTGTCTGTCTCTGTACAGCCGTCTCTCTCTTGTTTGTTTTGTCTACCTCCCTCTGCGCCTTTCGGTTTCTCTGTTATCTATTATCTATCTTTTTCGTTATCTTCGTTGCTCTCTCTCCTGTATTCATGTTATTTTTCTTCTATCTGTTTGCTTTTATATGCCTCATGGCTTTTTAACCAATATTTTAAACTCCTTATACTTTATATTCTTTCTTTTGCATCTCTCTTTGCATATATATCCATCACTGTGTTTAGTTCTCTTTTTTTTCTGCCCTGTCTGCCCTCTTTCTTATTCATTCCACTATCCTTTATCTCTATACGTTCACGCCTGTTTCTTTTCTATATACATATTTGTCTCTCTCCTTCATCATCTATGCGTCGCGTTTATTCCTCACCTTTTCTTTGCCTCTTCTCCCTTATTTATTCAACCTATACTTCAACTCTATACTTTCCTTTACTCTCTATACTTATATCTGCCTCTTTCCCTTAAATCATCCAAGCACTGTGCTTATTCCCCTATTTGTTTGTTCCTCTCTTTCTCCTCGTGTGTCCGCCTCTCCTTTCCTTCGCAACTCAACTATAACTCCTTTCTCTCTTCCTTATTTTATTCTACCTATCCCTTTACTTCTATATACTTTCCTTTCCATCTATACTATATCTATCTCTTTTCCCTCAAAATCATCCAAACACTGTGCTTATTCCCCTATTTGTTTGTTCCTCTCTTTCTCCTCGTGTGTCCGCCTCTCCTTTCCTTCGCAACTATAACTCGTTTCTCTCTTCTTTATTTATTCTACCTATCCCTTTACCTCTATACTTTCCTTTACTCTCTATACTTATATCTATCTCTTTCCCTTCAATCATCCAAACACTGTGCTTATCCCTTTCTATCTTTATTCCTCTCTTTCTCCTCGTGTGTCCGCCTCTCCCTTCCTTCGCAACTCAACCATAACTCGTTTCTCTCTTCCTTATTTATTCTACCTATCCCTTTACCTCTATACTTCCCTTTACTCTCTATACTTATATCTATCTCTTTCCCTTAAATGATCCAAACACTGTGCTTATTCCCCTATTTGTTTGTTCCTCTCTTTC
>NW_020872371.1:676976-679476 GCF_003789085.1 Penaeus vannamei | reverse complement strand
TTGGTTGGATAAAAAAAGAACACGATATGCGTTTCACTTCACTCAACAAAGACTTTTCGTGTTATGGCCTCGTCTATGTCATTTCCATAAAGGATGTTTTCGAGTTGTAGAGGTATAATTAGCTTGACATTCTACAGCGACAGTGTGTAGAATTTTAATTTTCAAAAAGGGAGATAGTATGTTCGCAGAATCCATCTTGGAAATTTCCACGCGATTTTTTAACGTATTTTTGGCAATGCAGTTTGTTTCAGATACAGTAGGTTAGGTCACAATAATCTTTGCTGCTGCTGGTTAGGTCACACTAATCTTTGCTGCTACCGTATAATAGTAACGTTGGTGTAGATTAGTGAAAGTACACTAGTTAGGCGCCAAAGCAAGTAATTTGATTGAGTTACTTTTTAGTTACATAATAGTATAGTAATGAAACAGAATAACAGAGATGCTCAAACAGCACTGACATTGATCTTAATTAGCCAAATTAAGAAATATTGTTTACATTACCATTACTATCATCCTTATTGTTTTGCCGCCATCTGTATCATCATGATCATTATTATCACCATTGTTAGGTCATAATTATGATTAATACTTTAATATTCACATTCAATGTTTTACCATCTAAGAAAATATAACTATAATAAACAGAAATTCCACAGCGCACTTTGGAAATGCACAAGTACTAGCATCATCAAAGGTTTAAGCGAAAAGTTACACTCTGCAAAACTCGCCTGGGATCTGGGAGAGTGGAAACAGCTTTAGGAAAGTTTTAGCAATTTCGCAGTTATACAGGGGTGTCTGAGTAGGTTCAAAGTTGTTCAGGGAAACCAGGTATTGCACAGTTCACTTTCGCGCGAGTGTTAGAAGCTATACTAAAAAGATCTGGTAATTTCCTGTGGTTTGGGAGCTACGTTAAAGGAAAGTGTGAAGAAAAAAATAGCATCTGTATTAGGCTGTTAGGTTAAACTTACTTGGTTTCAACTCTTTTTCGTGACACTATATAACCCTTATACTTATGTTATAACCTTATACTTATATCTATTAAATGTTATTGTTATTTCATCCAATCTGTTAATTTATATATTAGTTATTGATTTTTTTTTTTTTTTTTTTTTGAGTGGTCTCTCTATTTTACACTCTTTCTGTACCTCATTCTCTAGCCAACTTAAATCATACAGACTGAAGTTATATACACGGTATACATCTATAACGCATACACACTCTCTACATCAAGAATTCACACATACTCTCTATTCGTTGTACGTATGGACAGCGGTTTCCTGATCTGTATCCTTATACAAACATGGCGAGAAATTTCCAGTACTCTGCCGTTGCAACAAAGAAACGACGTTCTTGGTAGCTGTTCTAGAATCTGCAATTAGACCGTTACAATATTAAGATTAATGACATATATTTGTTTCTTTTGGAGTGAAAGATCGCAGGTTCATAATACTGATGTCTTTAACCTGTTGTTATTTGGATCCGCAGGGTATTACAACGAAACAAATTTATGTGGAGGTATAAATTGTGTTGTAATATTTATTTGTGAATTAATCTTCGTCTTCTTCATAATTCCATCTTTATCATTAGTGTCGTTGTTGTTATTGACATTGTTTTTATCACAGAAGTACTCGCATACACAAAGACATACAAAACAAACAAACAATTTTTTAACAATGAGGACAGTACGATTTGCGTTCCATAAGGTCTATAATGGTGTGTTTCTTTCACTAACTCGAGTCTGCGTTGTTGCGTATAATTTAACAAATGATTAGATTTGCCAACCTTTTTTTAAAAAGGTTAGGAGATTTTAGTTATATATAATACCCGTGTTAGGTAAGGTAATTTTTGTTATATCATAGTTATCGCCACCAATGTATGTAAATGTTTGTGAAGATAATAATTAAGTGTATGTGTACATGTTGTCTTTTGCATGACTAATCCATCAGATAATTACAAAAAAAAAAAAAAATCTTATGTAATATGAACCGCACAGTACATACAGAAAAATAATAAGAATATTTTTTGTTGTCGTAGTTTTTTCTTCGTTTATTTTCAAGGACGAAAATTTCCGAGTCCAATTTAAATTTCAGAATTTAATTTTCTTGACATATTTCGAAAAGCATCGTTACGTTTATCATGGTTCCGCGTCACTCCTTTTAAATAACGGTTTTCGCGGGGTTATCATTAGGTTAAATTCGCGTTCTGCTTCGATATAGATTTCGATCCTATCAGCTGATGCGGGATTCTCTTTAATTGTTCTGAACCCTACTCGTAAGCGTTGTAAATACTGAGTTCTTGAATATTCCTTTCGTTTTTTCTTGTTTTATTTTTAGAGAAATAAAAGTGAATTTGCTGTTCTTGTATTTCTGTTTTTTTCGCATGACGACAATAATAATAAAATAAAAAAAAAAAATCACAGTGTGGGAGCTGCATGAGTAGGAGTATCAGTAGGATATAAGATATAAATATATCTACACACACACACACACACACACACACA
>NW_020872371.1:666976-671976 GCF_003789085.1 Penaeus vannamei | reverse complement strand
TAAATTTATAACGGTTTTCGATTCTCGCGCGAAAACCAAAAGAAGTCGACGGTTTGCCGAGCGCGCGTCGCCCCGCCCCCAACACGTGTCGTCTCACACAGGCAGAAGAAACCTATAAAAATTTCCGCAAATCCAATCCCTGGCATATGCTGAGCGAAGGTCGACGGCAGAATAGGGCTAAAATGTTGTGCCATGAGGTGGGGTGGGTGGGTGGGGTGGGGGGGTGGGGGGGGTGGAGGGGGGTTGAGGGGGTGAGGGTGGAGAGAGCAGATATGTATTTGTGGCATGAGGAGGGATGTGAAAATGCTGATTCAGGGACACGCCTTTCACACGTGCATACGCATGAAGGAACACACACACACCGCGCACACACAACACACACACACACACACACACACACACACACACACACACACACACACACACACACACACACACACACACACACACACACACACACACACACACACACACACACACACAAAGACAGTACACACACGTAGTAGTAAGGATACTTTTAACTATTTCATAACTTAGTTTATAAGAGGGGCTTCATGTCCAAACGAGGTCAGGTCGCCAAAGCAAGTCGAACTCCCTTGTTGCAGACGACAAACGCTTTGCAAGAACAACAAGCATAGATGCAAAATGATATTGAAAGCAGAGTTCAGTGACTTTGCAACGTAGGCCAAACACATGTAGTATCTGCGAATTGTTTGTGTTCTTTCTAGTTTGGTATTTTTTCTCCTCTCTCTCGCTCTTCCTCTCTCTGTTTCTCTCTCGCTCTCTCTTCTCGCTCTCTCTCTCTCTCTCTCTCTCTCTCTCTCTCTCTCTCTCTTCTCTCTCTCTCTCTCTCTCTCTCTCTCTCTCTCTCTCTCTCTCTCTCTCTCTCTCTCTCTCTCTCTCTCTCTCTCGCTCTCTCTCGCTCTCTCTCTCTCTCTCTCTCTCTCTCTCTCTCTCTCTCTCTCTCTCTCTCTCTCTCTCTCTATATATATATATATATATATATATATATATATATATATATATATATACATATATATACATAAATACATTAATTTACATGAGTGATAAAAACATCGTTTTATTAAAATAATTCAATAAAACAATTAAAACTAGAAAAACATCGTTATATCTCCTCGCCAACGCGTACCCCCGACCACATCACAGCGACCCCTCTTCCCTGTGTTTTTAGTCCAGTGTGTTTCCGTATCATCTTTCCTTCCGCTTTAAAGCTTCCCCGAGAGCCAAGACCTTAAGATGGCAAGATGCTCAATGGCACACGTGAGGAGTAATTGCTTAGAAGGTCATCAGTATTGGCTTTTTTTTTATCTTTTTGTCTGGATTCACACTGGCGCCTCCATTAAAGTTCCTACATGCGAGCCTTCCCTAACGCGTGGGTGTTTAACCTTATTTTTTCTTTTTATAAAGTTGTTTTTTACTGTTTTAGGATTTTAAATTCAGTTTTTGTTAGCAGGGAGATAAACATAGGACCCAACTTTTCAAATACATAAATCAAAGATTAGATAAAATATTGCAACCTTTCGTATATAAAGCAAATATTAAACCAAAGTAGCAATTTTTTCACGCAAAGGAAAACTCTAGTGTTGCTGTCCCAAGGTTCAGGTAATTTTTATCTACAAGGTTTGGCTCATTTATAACAATTATATCGTATATAGGACATTAAGGTTCTGATAGTAAATAAGAAACCAAGATAAAAAACAATACAAAATAACTTCATTTATCGTCATACCTTGTACTAATAGTTGATAAAATGGCGTGTATTAACAAACTATACAATCACACTGTATTTATACACTAATGCTATGCATGGCGAGTTACATCACTTGACTTCTATGAATTGCTGACACATTTTACTCAACTCTACGGTCTTTCATCTCCATTTGTCACTTCAAAGGCATGTGACAAGCAAAGTGTGGATATAGATCTTGGAGAACCTCTTGTTAGGAATTCACACATCATTAAAACTTCCTTCAAAGAGGACTTGACTGAGATGACTAATTCTCAACGGCCTGAAAACTGGAGCATAAAGCACTATGGCCGATTTATGCGAGCTGTATTCATCTATGGTTTATATATAAAACAAGAACATGGCAGTGTGATATTGTGACCGCAAGAACCAGGCTGGGATTTAGATTGTATTGGCAAGTCAGTACAATCTGAAATGTTAAAGAAACTAAGTGTAAATTATGCAATGAAGAATGTCAGCGAATACGTACATTATATCTCAGAGTGTCATGTAATACAGCCTTTCAGACCACCTAGCATGAGGTATGGAGAACTATGCAACTACTTCATATCATCTGATGTCTTGGAAGATATACCTATGTTGTATCGTAAATTTGGAATGTAGTATACATGAATATCAAATGTAACAATGCCTTTCCACGCCTAAGCCGTACGCCAGATTGGTAGATGAGTAGATAAATTACTGTGTGATTGTTCTTTTCTTTTAAATGATAGTATAGATCGTAGTAATGTTATAGCCTAAAATTCCACTGTAATGCTATTTTATAATACTTTTACCATGCATCAAATGTACCACAGGACTAAACTAAACTAAAATAAAGGAATAAACTGAAATATGACAATAATATACACAGCATTCAATAGAAAAAATGTGAACAAATATTATGGTGATTTTTAGAAAATAGATAAAAGAAAACAAATTATATTTTTTCGTAGATATTAAAGATGTATTCGAGACCTTATTAAAATACTTTTATCTATTAACTGCATAAAAAGGAATAAATAAAGGAGATCTTGATAAATGAGTGTAGAAAGCGGAGACAACGATAACAATTATACGAAAGAGACAGATAAAGAGGATAACGATAAGAATGTCAACAAATGCAACGCTGATAAAGGAACAGATGAAGATGGAAGTAAACAGAGGAGCCAGCGATAAGAGATAATTAGCGACCTTATGAATATATATCCGAAGGGACATGCATGCATACAAACAACGCACATCTATCAGTCAAGATTTGCATCAGATAGATAGATAGACAAGTATCTCTTTGATTGACAAATATATATGTAGGTTCATATTTAGAGACAGTTATCATATATATATATATATATATATATATATATATATATATATATATATATATGTATATATATAATATATATATATATATATATATATATATATATATATAGTATATATATATATATATATATATATATATATATATATATATATATATATATACACACACACACCACACACACACACACAACACACACAACACACACATTATATATATATATATATATATATATATATAATATATATATTATATATATATATACATATATGATAAATGTTTATATATATATATAGATATATAGATATAGATATATGTATATATATGTATATATATATATATATATATATATATATATATATATATATATATATATATATATATATATATATATATATATATATATATATATATATATATATATATATATATATATCATATATATATATATATATATATATTATATATATATATATATATATATATATATATATATATACATATATACTCACACATAGATACATACATGTATAGAAAGCGGAGGGTATCCACATACATAAAGAAGACAGTGTTTGAAAGGATTGCGAAATGGCAACGGTAATGAGTTAGTCAGAGAAGCAACCGGAGTCGAGCTGGTTTGATCTGGCGAGTATCCTGTTTGTTTTTTTTTTTTGTTATTTTTTTGTTGTAGTTGTTTGTTTAGAATCGATTATTCTTCGAGTTGAATGGTCTTGATTTGCGTCCGGTGGAGAGAATTCCTCGGGGTGGGTGTGTGGATATTGGTGGGGTTGCTGTTTTTGTTTGTTTGTTTGTTTTTTGTGTATGTATTGTGTTTGTTTTCGTTTGTGATTTATTTTTTAGATTTTTCTTCTCTTTGTTATCATTATTGGTATATGTTTGTTTGTTTACGTTTGTGATTTTTTTTTGAATTTTCCTTCTCTTCGTTATTATTATTGGTATTTTGTCTTATTTGGTTTATTTATTTTTGGCGGTTTCTAAACTTTTGGACACTATAACATACATATAACTATATAACATACATATAACATACATATAACATTATAGCTATAACTATACATTTAGCATATAACTATAACTTTCACATCTTTCACATTATAATACCTATAACATCATATACAACTCTCAACATACATTTCATCCATATTAATATTTTCACTCTAATACCCTCAAATTCCTAAAACCCAAAGCGTCACATCAAAAAATAAATAAATGAATAAAATAAGAAAAAAATAGATAAAAATAAAGAAAAAAAATTAGATAAAAAAGAATAAAAATAGAAATAAATAAAAAATAAAAATAAAGAATAAAAAATTAAATAAAATAAAGAATAAAAAATAAAGAATAAAAATAAAGAATAAAAAGAATAAATAAATAAATAAAATAAATAATAAAAAATAAAATAATAATAAATAAGAGAATAAAAATAGAATAAATAAATAATAAAAATAAAGAATAAAAAATAAAATAAATGAAATAAAAAAAATAAATAAATAAATAAATAAAAATAAAGAATAAAACTAAAATAAAATAAAAAAAAAATTAAATAAGTATAAAGAATAAAAAAAAAAAAAAATCAAAACGCAAATTCCACGATATCGCATCGGATCCTTAACCCCCCCCCCCCCGTGCGATTCCCTCCGTCATCCTCGCAAGGTTAGTCACATCAAAAAAAAAAAAAAATAAAAAAAAATAAAGAATAAAAAAAAATAAATGAATAAATAAATAATAAAAAAAACAAAATAAATAAATGATAAAAATAAAGAATAAAAAATAAATGAATAAAAATAAATAATAAAACATAAATAAATAGATAATAAAGAATAAAGAAATAAGAAGCCAAATAATAAATAGATAAAATTAAGAAAAAGAATGAAAAAAACAAAAACGCAAATTCCACGATATCGCATC
>NW_020872371.1:654476-656976 GCF_003789085.1 Penaeus vannamei | reverse complement strand
ATGACAATGGCAATAATGTTGACAGTGATAGATTTACACACTGACTGTTTATGAGAGTTGTAATAAGGATATTAATGTAGACCATGATAATAGTAATAATGGTGAGAATTATAATAATATATAGTGCAATAAAGCTGATAAGAATAGTAATTATAACTGCAACAACATTAGTTATGATGATAACAATAGTGAACAATAGTGATAACGGCAATGGTAGCAGTAGTAGCAGTAGCAGTAATAGTAGTAATAGTAAGAGCAGAAGTAATACGAGTAGTAGTCTTTGTAGTTCAAGTGGTAGTAGTAATGGCAATAGTAATAGTAGTAGTTGTGGTAGTAATAATATACAGTAGAAGTAGTAGTGGTGGTAATAACAGTAGTAGTAGTAATAAATAGTAGTGGTAGTAGCAATAGATAGTAGCAGTAGTAGCGGTAGTTGTAATAGATAGTAGCAGTAGTCATAGTAGTAGCAGTAGTCAGTAGCAGTAGTCAGTAAGCAGTAGTCATAGTAGTAGCAGTAGTATCATAGTAGTAGCAGTAGTCATAGTAGTAGCAGTAGCATAGTCATAGTAGCAGTAGTAGTAGTCATAGTAGTATAGTCATAGTATTAGTAGATAGTAGTAGCAGTAGTACAGATAGTAACGACAATGTTATAACTACAATAATGACCAACGACTATAAACTGATAACTGATGACGACGATATAGCCACCAGCAACGCCCTCACCATCAGCTGGCCCGTCCGTCACTGCCAGCGAACACATGGCGCGGTGTTATTAAAGTTCTCAGGACCCAATCTTCGTAATCAAAACTTCCCATGAATGAATCTTACGCCGACCCGTATAGTCTTTATAATAGTCAGTGTCAAGAGAAACACCAAACGAACTACACTGTGTTAGAGCCAGAGTGAAAAACATTCGTTGCGCCGAAAAAAACGTAAGTATTGCCATGCGTATATTTAACTTGAGGTGTCATGGCGTCTATTTTGATGATTGTTCAATGAAAAATTACCCATTCAAACCATTATTTTCCATCCTTTTTGAAAATTGAAAACACCAAAATGATCGACCATATTCACTAAGCATCCGTAACTTGTGACGTCATCAAAATAAACCCCATATGCTTTTCCCATAAAAATAGAATCAAACGCCATGACACCTCGAGTTGCTACTGATCTAGCTATCCCATGCATATATTTGTTGTCGTTATTATTTTGTTTTCACAGCCCGTTAGAATTGTGCGTGGCCCGACCCAATGAATATTCGTATTTATTCATATAAATAAAGTTAAATGCATATCTGTCTATCTATCAGCTATATATACATTTATCTCTCCAGATATGCATGTCTAGACTGATAAGATATGCTTTTATTTCTGTATGTGCATATTCCTATAACGAATATTCAATGGGTTGTGCCTCTCACAGTTTTTGTAAAACTAGGTGTACTAGTACACCTATCCTTATGTGTAGTACATCATGGTTGCATCTGTATGCAAACCCATATATATTACAGTTTATTTAAACATATATGCAAGATTTTTTTATTGCAATGTTAATTTACAGTTCTGATTTTTGTTACACACACACACACACACACACACACACACACACACACACACACACACACACATATTATATATATATATATATATATATATATATATATATATATGCTGTGGTATCACTCATTATGGACGCTCACGTTCGCCATGACTGCTATTATAACAATAGTGCTTATGATGATAAGAATTATTAAGATAATGATAATGATAATAATAATGATAATGATGATATGATGTCAGCATCAAGTGCAAAAATAACAATATCAACAACAATAACCCCATCAATAAAAACCGTAAAAATAACAAACTCAAAACAACACTGATTTTTAACCTAACCACAATAATAATAGCACCGTTTGAAGACCAATTCCCAAATCCTAAACCTAACATATACTTCCGCCTCTTTGAATTATTCCTCACCTATAATCTATAACCAGATATAACCCATCGACTGAGGACATATAATATGCAGCTATGTTTATTTTCTTTTTTTTTTTTTTTTTTTTTTGGGCGTGGTAGGCTTATAACCGCGGGTAGTCACGTGATATACTCTTATTGACTTCGTATTGGTTAATACAAATGAATATAAAAATGGAAATGTGATAAGATTTATTGACAGGTAAGAGATAGATGGGTAGATGGGTTGTTAGATCAATCGATAGATAGATACAGTTGGATAGGTAGATATATAGATAGTGATGAATGAAAGGATGGATAGAGAGATATATAGGAGATAGGGAGACTGGGAGGGGTGTGTGGTAGAGGGAAAGGAAGAGGAAGAGAGAGAGGAATATATATATATATATATATATATATATATATATATATATATAATAGAGAGAGAGAGAGAGAGAGAGAGAGAGAGAGAGAGAGAGAGAGAGTAATTTTTCCGTAAACATGCATATTCGTGAAGTTCAATAAACAAACACGAACATACATCA